>DWNY01000345.1:0-17239 GCA_018250635.1 Telegonus apastus | reverse complement strand
GTGCCGCTGCGGCGCACCACGCGACTATCACCGGCGTCGATGCACCGGAAAGCTTTACAACCCTAATCTCTCCGCAATTAAAACGTTGTTTACTTTCCTGGTCGTCTAAAAAATATACGCTTACGCTGTGTCTTGCCAGATTGAAAACACGGTTGCCGGGCAGATAAGATTGTTTGCGCAGCGTTAGTAGGTAAAAAACTAATGTCATGTTTAAAATTTAAGGATGATGATATACTGAAATAATATGTTCGTAAGTAAAGAAAGAATAAGTTGTTATTCATTTCAACTATTAAAGTCTTATAACATTTAAGATGTAATCTAGACAATAGGGAACTGAATGCCTTACCAGGTCGCGTTGAAGACAAACAAATTCGCTTACCTGAAACAAATAGACAATTCATTAATATATGATGATGAATAACGAACATTTTGCAATAAACAGGGAAAGCCAAGCGCTCCCCAAACAGCTGTTGAATAAATGTATCGCAGTTGGTTCGGGTGCAATAAAAAAACAATTTATGGTGCCTTAAACAGTTTCCGAAACCACATGAACGTATGCCCTTTTAGTTAAATGTAGCGAGCATATAATACAGAATGTTTATGTGAACCGTGTGTGCCAGAGACATAAGTAGATGGTATTCTATTTTTGTTTTCTCTTTGGTATATTAAATATAGGTATAGGAATTCCTTATTAATCATTAAATTAAAATCACACATAAATTATGACAATAGTAGATTTAACACATACATACAAGTTTACAAATCTCACTTTAATTTTTTTTTTAATATGGTATAAAAAATGGGCTGAACATGCGTGACATTTATTTTGATTATATTCAAATTTCATATTCGATAAAAAAAAATATAATCGCTTTGCAACGTACGTGACACGGGGTGAAATCAAACTTTCTTAAAATAAAAACAAGTCGTAGTACAGAAACGCGTCAAAGATAATTGTGTTTAAGAATCCATTGCATCAGATAAATATTTTAAAAAACTTTGACAAATATAAAATCAACATCAACCTTTTATTATTAATATTAAGAACAGGGATTTCCACGTGACGTAGTTAGGATGGGGTGTTGTATGGCAGCGTTTCCCAGACTTTATTGTACCGTGGCTCGGTCATTTCCATGTTTCCGCACCCACCAAAACTTTTTAACCCACGTTAAAGCATGTACAGTAGGTAAGCAACATTTAAATGGTCACAAAGCTTAATTGTATTACTATTATACTAATATGTCAATGATGTATCACAATTACATGCGCATCTGCGGGGCTGCTGGGCTGCTGCGTTCACACAAAGGCATTTTTTCTCTATTTATAACTATGGTCGGTTATACAATTATGGTTGTTACACACTAATAGAACTGGTATCGTAATTTTGTGCCCCGGTTTCGGGTCGTAACGCGCCATAGTATATGGGAAATGCAGGGGTTAGAGGTTACGGGTTCATTCTAGAGCAAGGATTAGTTGCCAACCCGCCTGTCGCAATCAGCTAGTCAGATTTCAAGCAGTCTAATCTTCAACAGGATTTCAGTACTATTATCAATGCATAAAATGCAACAATACTAGGGACAGAAACGAATTTTTTAGGATCTTATGTATGTATCTGTTCACAATATGCTGATCAGACATCATGATGATTTCGTTCCAATTTATTATCATTATAACATTGTTACAATTGCTATACTTGATTATAATGTTTAAGATAATAATAATAGAAATATTATTAAATTTTCGTATCCTGCGTAGGGACCTACTTTGCCTTGTAATATCAGAATTCCAACCCATTTTCTATAAGCAGAACTCCAATCCTACTTAGTCACCTTCCCGTGCAATGGTTCGACCTTTTCCCTGTTGGCGCCTACGGGTTCGGGTGAAAGTGATTTTGATGAGTCACAAGTATTTCGATAAACGCCACGGTTGCCTTTACAAACATAATAATATAGGCAGGTATCACACTGGCGATGGGGTACGACTTTGGAACTTTGTTTAGTCAATTTTTAGTCCGGTCAAACTAGCACAGAAAATAGAGGTTAAGTTATAACAATTTTCACAAAGCGGATAATTGGTAATTTTATTTTTAAGTGTTTATCTTAAAAATGTTGTTTCACAAAGCGGTTTACTACTGACAAAAACGGTAACACGGAGATAAATGTTTTTTTAAAAACTTTCCCTTAATATATCTTTAATTTACATTTGTGCTACAGTTGTTATCTTATTTATGAATGTATTTCGTGATTAGACATGTGTTTGTTTAGCTAGCATAATAATATGCATAATCAACTTCTCGTAACTGTCATGGAATGATTGAACTTTCTTCGCGAGAAGCTTATATCGAAAGTTATAGCTCATATAATTAAGCGGTCGAGAGTTGTGCGTAGTAGAAGCAAATAAAATATAATTATATTATTTTCCTTAAGGAGCCTGTAGAAAAGCAAAATAATTAATTTTAATCCAGCTACGTTTAAAGGAATATCTCTCCCTCAGCATAAGTGACACGCGCAGTTCGTGCTGCGAGTTGTACATGGTAGGTAGACAAAGGGTTAATTTTATTTTCTGACACTGTTCGCAATTTACTATTGTTAGTCATAATTCCTACTGCGTAATTAAAGCTTTTACGCACATTTTCACTTGTATTAAAAATGTTTCTTTCGCAATTTGTCCAAGAACACGAAAACATTATCGAGAATCGTAATAAATAACACTAATGTGGTAATTAAAAGCACTTAACCAAAATTTATCTGCAGAAAAACAAAAACCAAAATCCGTTTTAATTTGCTTATCTATATCAAGTAGGATATAAATTCAACTTTTTGTTAAATGTATAATGCCAACTTAATAAGCTTTTCGGTCAATGATTAGGATCGTGGAGTCGAATTTAAAATTTAAATTGAGCAAAAATGTGAAATTTCTGACTTTACGGTTGACCTAAATCGTACTCGTGAAAAGTGTATAATAGAACGGGTCAAGGATGGTGCACGTTTGCCAAGAAAGTGGCTATTAACTCTCGCCTTGAAGATAGTAAGGTTATAAAGAGCATGAATGTCGGAAGAGCATTTGATCTTGATAGCAGAAATGAAGGACGAGATTACCTAACTGCATTCTTTAGCGAACGAGAATACTTTAACATTTTATCTGAATGCGTACAGCTATAAATTCATTAACACCTTCACTTGAATCTTAAAAGAGCAGTGATATATGCTAATGGCGAATGTAACGATTCTGATCGCAGAAAATGTAAATGATTAAGGTCTTATTTCGCAAGAGAGTGATTCACCGCACTGCTTAGCCATGGCCTGGTTGAATATATCTTCAGATTGAAGTGTTTGTGGATCCCCTACATCGCCAGAGTTAAGTTTAGATAATTGGGTGGTCTCGACAAGGAAATAAGCATAAACTAAATTTACGCACTAGTCCATTCCACTATGAATCACACAGCAAAAATTTATTCCATGACCGCTGCACTAATTCAGGCAGCTCGGTTTCATATCCAGTTGCAAAGTGCAATGCTCTCGCTTTCACTGCCATATCCAAGCCAAGCCACTTTGTAGCTTGCTGAATCCCAATTTGTCATTCGCGTGCGCAGGCTAATGTCACCCTTACGTCTGAGCCGCGTCTAAGACGGTTGCAACAACTTGGCATGTTGGCGTGGGATCACACCGCGTATCACAAGAAAGTGATCAGCCGTTTCGTCGACCTTTGCCAAGCGTCGCGTGTTCGAACCAAATTAATTCTGTATCCACTCTCGCTCTCGCACAGATGCGTTGCGACGCGGGAGTTTATTGCGAGTTATGATGGTTATTACGGGCCGACTGATTATTACCGATTCATGTTAGGTGAAAGTTACGAGGGGAACTATCCCGACATTTTATAGGCTACCTTGTATTACGTAAGCCGTAAGCAACGTTATACATCGTTAATCTTCGTGAACGTTAAGGTTACGTGCGTGGCGCAGACGAAAACAAATAAATACGATATGTCAATAAAGCTTTATCTTTCTTCGTAGTGATTTGTCAGAGTATTAGTATTATGTTAGTATGAGCAGTCTAATGAAAGGGGATTTTTTTGTTTAGAACATTTTATAAAGTAAAGTGTACGCTACGTTTTCAAAATTGACTTAATATATGATTCCATACTAAACCTTTTCAATTTTGATATACAATATTAATTGATAAATTTGTAACAATTATTTTATCTTAATCTTAATACAATGTGACTTGAAGTTGAAATGAATTACGTAATAGTATTTTACTCTTTTTGAAATTAAAGCATTCAATCTGTTCCGGTTGTGCAGTTTCAGTAATTTGGCTGTACATCTTGTTGCTATGAACGGCGCTTGGGGATTTCTCTTTGTTTACGTAAGAGACAAAACTTTCAATGGCGCTTTAGCGTCCGATTTATAGTACGTCTGAATCGTAACATGCGTAATAATGTGTGGAGATATACCTTTTTTACTCTTTAAGGTGAGTTAAATAAAAAAAGCAGTGATATCCTAATGGTTGAAACTCGGCCTCTCAATCCTGGCGTCCGAGATTCAAATCCCAGACCTCTGACTTTTCGAAGTTATATGCGTATTAGGAATTAATGATCACTTGCTTTAAAGATGAAGAAAAACATCGTGAAGAAACCTATACATCTGAGAGTTCTTTAACAAAAAGTTCTTGAAGGTATGTGAAGTCTACTAATCCGCATTTGGCCAACGCGGTGGACTATGGCCTAAAAGCCTTCTTCCTCCGAGAGGAGACCCGTGTCCAGCAGTGGGACAGTAATGGTTTGACTACGAAGTAGTCAAGTCCTATTAAGAAGTTTTTTTTAGAACCGTACTTACCCATCTAAAATGTACAACTAAAAAAACTCAGCAACGAATCATTGCAGAAATATAATAGAAACTATCCCAGCATGTCTCGAGTGCGTAATATACCGACACAATCGGTCTAAACACTTACTAATAAAGACTCCTATAACTTCAACACTCCTTGAGACATTTAAATTTAAACATTCCTTAAGACTTAATGCCCGATGCACGAACACAAATTTATTTTAAATTGCTGGATAAGTCAATTTGCAGAATATACGATGCATTATAATGCACAGCAAAATAATTGTGTATTTTCTAAGCACGTTGCCAACCTTAGGTCCCAATTTGCATAAAAGCAAAACGGCATGATTTAACACGCACACAATCTACTAAGTACACATAAAGCAATCGAGGATGCGTTGCAGCATCTTAATAACGAACCGGCGCGGCAGTTTCCATTACGATCAATTTATAGATAATCGAAAAACCTTATACGGAAAATAATACAGCTCCGAGTTAGGTGTTACAAGATCCTGCGGCCGGTTACGCAAAATGATTTAGGTGTACCCACGATTAAGTCGATTTTCGTCAGTAATGTTGGTTATTGCTCGCTATTCAGTGGCTGCGGACGACCTCTTTGTACAAATCGAGCAATGTAACCAATTTCATGACGGTGTTACGTAACGCGACGGTTAATGCGGGTTACGCAAGGACAAAGCCTAATCCAATACGTCTGAAAAGGTTGACGGGAGTTGGCAATATCAAATTGATGACAATCTCGCATTCGATTTCGATTCCATTCTATCACTGGATATAGAATTCATTGAAATAAAGTGGACGGCGTCAATTCACCTCGCTACTCAGATCGCAAAATGGAAAGTTGGCTTTGAGTAATCTAGTGGTTAATGTTTTAGAAACTTGTGATGGACACACTTAGCTTCTTGATAAATTGACTAAATAAATTCACTTAAAATATTCTACTCTTATCTGAATTATTAACTTTGTTAATTGTACAATTAACAACTTTTGACGATTGTCATTTGTCACCTTTAGGCTATTGACAACTATGTAGGTATGTTTTTACTCTTTATTAATAATTCTCAATGAGTCTGTTTATCTGATTGCAGCCATTTTTACCCGACAACGTCAGAAGGAGGGTAATTTTTTTCGAGCGTATGCATGAAAATATGTCCATTTGTTTGGCACGCCCCACAGCCCAAACTGCTTAACAAATTTTAACATATAAGGAGTTGTTAAAATCGTCGCAGTTGTCATAGTAAAATAGGTTATATAATTTTTAAATATGATGCCTGCGAACGAAGAAAAAGGGGTCAAAGGACGAAATAATTTTGGTATAATAACAATATGGTATCAAATGAGTATGGGTAACAAAGTCAATTAATTCATTTTAAGCAGTCGGATTTTTGTTTTTAAAATTATTCTCCAGTTATAGTTACGTCTCACTACTGGGCACAGGTATCACTTCACAGCTGACAAAAGCCTAAAGCATAATTCGCCATGTTACTTCAATGGGGATTAGTAAACGAGCGGTCTACTGGTAAAGCCGTGTCATATATTATTAACCGCGAACAGGACGTTCACTGCCGTTTGGCGATTGCAATTCAATGATAATAACTAGGATCTACGCATTGCCATAAAATTCACCCAATTTGGAAGCCCAATGTCGATCATTTATTCATATTAAAGGAATATGCTAAATTCCTTCTTGTTTACGAGTTCTAAGATAGGAAAGCATGTAGTCCGCCGAGGAAACTCGCTAAATGCTCGTTTTTGTATGTATATTAGCACTGTTAACGCACTCTACTTTCCATTTCCATTCCCCTGGGTTTGCTCACCACAAATAGGTAAACGAAAAGCGATAAATAATGTTTGAATATATATACATATTACATTCATAATAATATAATAGTATCATAAGTAATGCAACCATGAGAACAACATAATTTTAACGGATTATAATCAAAATATGATCTAAACTGAGGCGATAAATTAATGACGATCGTTTAAAAGATTCATGAGGTTAGACAGGTCATTAAACTAACGCTGTGTTAAGTGTATTATATAAAACAAATGAATAACGCAACAATTTAAATATATTGTCTAAAGAAGCTCCATTAGCTCCATTAGAGTTATTGTATATGAAACTTTTACGAAAATTGCGTATTCTTTACGTAAATATATATATCGCCCCTTCTCTGTACCTAAACGAAACACCTTGAAAAGCGATTAAGAATTTTATAATCGGATGTTACGATCTACAGTTGGAAATACTAAATTCTGTCTAAAAATCACGTAAATAACCACCACCCAGTTTGTTTCTCTTGCCATTTTTATTATGCACACAATATTCATAGCTCAAAGTTTGTACTCGTTTCTCGCAATCAATATAACAAGCACCTTACGCGCTTACAACGTAAGCGAGTTGAAGCAGCAGAAATATCGCACTTACCATCATTGAGTAATGCAATTTCTCTATACAAATGTGTTTGTTTATTATTCCAATGGTTTGTTTTGACTTTCTTGTTATTCTCATACAGACAATCGTTTCGCATGGTGAATGTTTGCCACTGTCGGCCTCTGCATCGTTCAATAAAAATATGTTAATACGTTTTCAAATTGATGTAGATACTGTAATAGACGTTAATGTAAAGAGTACCTACACTGAACATTTTTATTTAAATTCAATAATAAAATTCATATATTTGTCTTTTTTAATTTGAAGTACAACTTATAAAGGCAAAGCTTTGAAATAGCCTAAATAAGCTTAAAATAGGAATATCTATAGCTGCTGTGCATTAGGAATAATTAGTTTTACCACCTCATAATACGTGAGATGACAACTGCGCGACGTCTACCTTATGGATCTGATATGGATTGGAAATCTGGCCAGGAAAACTGTGTGGGATCTATATGAGTTGTCTTATTTTCTTCGTATATCATACAAGAAATCTAATGTAGACTACATTAGATTACTTGTACTACAAGAGTGTATAACCTATAAAACATCTGATTACATAATACTATTGACGAAAGAGACTAAATTTAGCTACCGAATTTGAAATCTGTATTCCGACGCGCATCGCTAGCTCACTCGTCGTATCGAAAGCTAACACGATTTTGATTGGCGCCACTTCCAGCTCACTTTCACTAACCTTACAGAGCGTCGATCATAATCGTGTGCCTAAACCGCCGTAATCTTACCTCGTATTATACAACTCGGTCGTCGAACGAGAGAATATGTCGCTCAGGATATCAAAGCTTTATTACAAAGCCACTTTCCTTGTTTCTTAGTATCGAAAGCTAACACGTTTTTAATTGGCGCTACTTCCAGCTCACTTTCACGGTTTACGCCGGTCATAATCTCGTGTCTAAGCCCACACAATCACACCACGCATTAAATAAGACAATCACCCGACATAACAAACAGTACGTGAAGTTCAGGATTTTCAATCCATACTACAAAGTTTTGCTCCCAGTTATGACAGTTCATCGCATCGAAAGCTAACACGATTTTATTTGGCGCCACTTCCAGCTCACTTTCTCCGACTGGCCTTTGGTACACGGCGCCGATCATAATCATGTTCCTAAACCGGCTTAATGTTATATCCTATTACATAATACAATCACCGAACGAGAAAATACTCATGTTGCTGCAGGATATCCAATCTTTATTACAAAGCCGCATCGCTAGTTATCGAAGCTACATTGTACCGAAAGCTAACGCGTTTTTGATTGGCGCCACTTTCAACTCTCGAACACCGCGCATCATAAACATATGCCCAACCTTATAACATCATAACCTCATATTACGTAACACAATCAATTTCAATGCAACATCGTACATTAATATTTTCTCCTAAAGCTTGATTCAGGATATTGCCTAACATATACCGCATTATGGAACACATTCGCGTTATTTTACCTTATTTTACTCAATACATTTTAAGTTTAATGAAACGAAAGAACTATTAATAATTTATTCTGGTCAGAGGGAGTCTCAGTAAAACAGAAAGTCCCGAATTAAAGTCGCATTTTAATGATCTCACGATTAGTTACTCGTGAGCTCGGTATTTTTATTTCTATGATTGTTTTCTTAGTTATTTGACTACTTATTGCAAAGTTTTCACCGTGAGTACCTACCAAAGGGCATTGAGGGTCAACGTAAATTTGATCGGCGTCGCTCGAACGGGCACTTTCCCTGTGTTAAACGATTGTTGATACCAATGCATACCTACCGTTTGCGCCCGTGTTTATAAGGCCAACATAAGCTTTTAATATTTTTATTTTAGATTTTGCACAATTTGTGTACTTCGTTATATTTAGATACTTGTATATAAGAAAAATATTAAATTTTCTCGTCGTCGAATCGCCAATGTTTTGCTGTGATTATTTGTTGTTTTTTAGATATATATTACACTTGCATCGGTAGTGTTTCAATAAACTCATTGCATTCATTAACAATTAAAGTAACTAAAAACAAACTAAACCAATAAATCAAATCATTTGAACACTTATACAGAGTCCTCAAAGAAGAAACATTCAACGAACCGAAAATATAGTTTTATTAAAGAAATCTTTACAATAAAAAAAACACGATAGAATTGAAAAAGTAAGTTAATTACAAAATGAGTTGAATTACGAGTGATTCAGAAGCCGATATTTCTCTTAAATCATTAGTATTGTATTGGGGTCTCCGTGTCAATTCGCGTTAACGCCACTCAATACGACGGGTTTTAAGCAAAAATATTCAAGGGCCGACCTTAATATTCTATTTGTTCAAACTTTCACCCGTGATCGTAATGACCCTTAATGTGATCGATGAATATTTTTCAAAGACAAAGACAAATAAATTTGTATTTCTAGTATTTTTATGAGCATTTCGTGGTTCGGCGACACATAAGAGTGTCTGTCCCAGTTATTATTAATAGGGAGTAGTAGAATACTTGTAGTTCGAACTTTTCAGAGATCTTATAAGTTTAAAAAAGCGCAACAACCAATAAGAGGATGACATATGCGGTTCGCTGCCGCCGCAATTGAAAGAACTATGTTCAAAATTCCGCATGGATCCAATCTCAACCAATTCACTCGTATAGTGCGTCGTACAACTCCAAGCGTCCCCAGTTGTGATACTTCTACGCCGTAGTGGGACATTGAGAGGAGCCAAATATTCCTATTTTTATTGCAATAAACAAACAAATTTATGCATAGGAAATGCATCGGAAATGAGGAAAAAAATAAGCATTTCAGTAATACGGACGTTTAGTCAAGCGATCTGTATCTCAGTAGAAATCGGTGAAAGTAGTTGCTATCGGAGCGGATGTTGCATAAGAGTCCTACCTCAATCGAAATTACGTTGCGTTTCGTAATAGTGAATCACACGAGATCCGGCTGCAGCGATGAAAGGGGGTGCAAGTTTCCATTACAATCTAATGTTAGTAAATTATTTGCTTTATTTTAAATCATTTGTCTACTAAGCGTGCGAACCTCACTTAGAAGAATCATTAATAAACTATTTCATAACAGATCAATGAGAACACAAACCCAAATTGAAAATAAATATACCTACTTAATAGAAAAACTTATCGATTGACGGATAGCGCATAGCTTAAATCGACGAATGTAAATATGCAATAAAAATATTTTGGGTCCATCACTAAGAGGCTAAATAGGGCACAAAAGCCATTACAAAATGAATTGCAAAGCACTTGAGATATTTTGTTTATAAATTTATTACTGTTACCGTTTTGCGAAACCGGGAATATATTTATTGCTCACTTCCCACTAATAAACAACAAAAACACCAATTCCATTCCCTTCAGTCGACTATTCTCCGCCGGACAGCGAACACAATAAATTATTTTATACGACCTCGCAGCAATTTATCTGTAACCCTCCACATGATACATAAAACACTATGATAAACATACATCAGCATTGCAGGTATTGGTGGCACGAGGTACCCGTACGGAGAATCGGCTAGGCACGGCTGTGACAAAGAAATTGTAACTTAATACTAAGTTATTCCCGTTCGCGGCACGAGCTTAGTTTACGAGGCAATAAACAACAGTGTGTCGAGCCTCTAAGTTCGCAATATTAAGAGCCATCCGAGAACCCGTTGCTCATTTGTATTCCATTTGACAATAAATCGGAAGATCGCTGTATACGACACTATCTTCTGAACTGTCATTAAAAACAGATCTATAGGTGGAACACGGGCCGCATTATAGGAATATCTTATATGCGTGACTTATTTTGCATGTATGACCTCAGATGTTACTGACTACAACAGTACTCCGAATACATGGATGCAATCCGTCTAATTTATCCGTCTCATATCTATATATATCTCTATATGCGTTACCGATACACAAAAATGTTTGAGTTACGGTTATCGGTAAGATATTCGGTTATCGGCAAGTTATTAAAAAAATAAATGTATTTTTTATTGAAATTTAATAATTTACTTTCCTTACATTTTATTCATAATGTGTCGACTGACAAATGAGAAAGTTAAAATAATAATATTACTAATTGCAACTGTACAAAACTGTGAAATTTTCAACCATTTAAATATAGCGCTTAATAAACAATGTCAGAGAAATAGCCACACAAATCGTGCAAACATTCAAAAGCTTTTACGTGATGAATAAAAAAGGATATAAAAAGAAACAAGCATTCAAAAAACGAAATATGAAACATAAACGAGGAGATTTTATTGTAGTAGCAGATGAAATCGTGATGGAGATAAAATTATTCATAAAATTGCAAGTCTGCACGGGCGTGCGTCTAGATTAAACTCAAGATACGAATAAAACATAAGTTCATTGTTTACAGCGATCATTACTACAATTACTTTCTCAGAGGTTTATAGTTATAAAACATAGGTAAGTTATATTCATACTAAATACAAGAACTTTGACTTTCGATCAGAAACAATTTCAAGTGAATGTGAATAAACATAACAATGAACAAATAAACGAAAAGCATCACTACAGAATTGATAGAATGTTAAACAAAATGATATTATTGCGACCAAGGAAATAAGCTTTAAGCTCAGATAAATAGAAATAGACGACACAGAAGCAAATTAAAAAATATATGTAAATTAATGAACGAGTACTAAATGCTTGTTTGAAAACGTACTATGTACAATGTTACACCATTCTAAAATCATTTAGGTATATAAACATATTGTTAGGCTACATCTATATCATAAATTTAACAGTAATGATATTATTAAATACATCAAATAATACAAATTTAAGACACTAAGCTACAACCTTACGATCACTAAGGGGATTACAGATCGAATCAAGCGAGGTTAACAGAACCGGAATACAAGTAGTCACTATAACAAGGATAGATATAGGAAAAGGTAGGTCCGAGCATAATCACTTAAGTTGTCACGTCATTGACACGATAAACACCATAATGCCGTCGAGCCACAAAGGCGCGGCTCCAGTTATGTAATTTGGTTGACACATGAATATTAATGACACAAACGACGCCATGGATGAAACACTAATGCTTTTTTAGAAGACAAAAAAGTTTTCTCTATTCCGAAACATTTTTTGTATTCAAAGACTTATAACAAGTATCTGAATAATTAAAACAATGCGGAATGCACCGGTATGAAAAATTTAAGTAGTTTCAATGTTATATGTGAAGAACCGACAGTCCATGCCTAGATGAATGTATGTAATAAATGGTACGTCCTTGATATTGTTAAATTTTCCTCCAAAAATATAAGTATAAATACTAAGATGACCTAAGGCGATCATAAAAAGGTACATATGAAAGGCAATTAAAAGCTGTGAAAGTTAAGCAAGGAACGAAAGGAGATAAGTATGAGCGACCTTCAGACGCATCGTAAGGGCGTCCTGCCCTTTGTACAAAGCAACCTTCACGCACGGATAAATGGATTATGCCGCGAGAAGCGTCCTTAACAAGTGACTGAAAACTATCCACAACTAATTTGAATACCTAATAGCACTTAAGGCAGTACGTGATTCGAATTAGCGACGGCTACGACCGAAATATAACAGAGATGTCTATCAATTTTAAACGACATGTATAATAAACGCTAATAAGCATTTTTGTGTTGCTTCCATTTTTATTTTCATTTTTAGTATTTAAAACAAGGTTGCAAAGAAATAGGAAGATTGTGAAGGTTTATTATATACACTTGGTATATTTCACAATTAGAATACCACATGGAACCGGATTTATTCCTTCCTCGTTTTTAAATTAGAAACTTCCTTTAATTTAACTGTCACTGTATTTTTCCGTACTTCGTTCATTGCGAATGATGGATGTGGGCAAGTAACTAGTGAAAACCACCCATATTCAGTAGTTACTCCTGGACTACTATTAGTACGTGTATTTAAAGTAAAACCAGGAAATAAGTATGCAACCCTACCCATTGCTATGTAGTCACTGCAACAAAATGGGACACCTGTAACCAACCCAATATAAAAAGACTACCTAAGGTCCATCACAAATGCATTCCCAGACCGTTAAACCCAGAACACAGCAAAACATACGCATACGGTAATTACTCTTTACAGATCACCCGACATGAACACTTTTGTTCAGATCCCGAGTCATAAGTCCCAGGATAATAGTTTGACCCTCGTAGTGTATTTAATGTGAAAGCCAACAGACAGATTCTATGGAACCAACGTAATTGACCCGTCAATACAAGCGATACTATATAGATCCGTATATTTGATCCTCGTTTAGTCCAACGTGCATCCACTTCACGAATCAAAAAATGTACTTTTGTAAAAGTCGCATTGTGTTCGTGAAAAGGCAACAAAGAAACAGTTGAATTACTTTAGTTTGTAGAGGACGTCCCGCCCTTGTTCAGAAGTGAACGTTTCGTGCTAGACTAAGTGGATTATGCCGTGCGAAGCGTTCTGAGCAAGTGACCGGGGCGTCAGCAGCCGCAATAACAGAATGTCATTGCAGTGAATGTCACGGTGAAACTGTCCAAAGACATTTATTTTTACTGATAATCTAACCTTAGCTGTTATATTTAAGCGACACAATACATCATAACTTCATAAATTGCACGCAAATGTCAAACTTACACGAACAATTTTGTTGAACACAATTGTGTAGAAACATAAATATTGCGTAGTAGAATTAGTAGTAGAATACCAAATGTTTACGATTGGCCGTACGTACGTACGTAAAATAATTTATATGCCGAGAGCACTTAAACTGTACTGTTCGGTTTAGGTAAGAAACGCTAGAATTCAAGGTTCCCACTGCATAATACCGTCCATCAATGGACGAATAGTACAGACGCTGGTACTCTTGCCAAATACTTTGAATCCGACGCCATGCACTGCAATTGCCAATGCGGATTTAATGCACTTCGATATTGACGGCACTGCTATTGTCCTCTGCCAAGAAAAACACGGAACCAATTTAAATTCCTTCAAACTATATTCACTTAGAACTCCGAGGGTACGTTAGGGATTTTATTTTCATTCGTAATGCTGCCCACGACTCCAGCCCGTGCGAACTCAAATATTGCAAGCATAACTATTTTAATTGATTTGCATTAAGTAGGAATGTTGTCGTGATGAGGTATATCAGAGTCTATTCAACCGATAGTAATAAAAACAGACGTATAAAATTAATATCAGAATTTAACGTACGCAAGATATTATTCCAAATATGTTCGCAATAACTTAAACCAAATAAGATTCATTGAAATACATTAAGCGATAGTTGCGTGATGCATGCACAAACAGAAAGTAAATAAATGGAGTTAAAGAACATCTAAATAGACGATCTCAATACTACTAAACATCTCCAATTTTGGAATCGTAATAGTACATATACGTTTAGAGATAAACATGACACATTTACAGCTACCGGAATATAAAGACGAGTATAAAACTACTGGTAACGACGCGTCCTGCATTTGTAGAGATAATTTCGTGGCGCAGCTTTCAGATAGTATTCAAGAGGGACAACGTCTGTATCTAAAATTATTTCGTGCTCGTAAACGCCGACAGATTTTACAGTCGTCGTAATTTTGCGTCGAAAACGACTTGAAACGAAGCGGGGTGAGGATCGTGGCTTAATGATGCGAGTGAAAGGCGAACGCATTAAAAGCCGCTGGGTATTACGTAATTTACGGGCTGTATTAGTATAAACGATTTCGATGTATAAAGCATCCATTCTTCAGTGTTTAAGGGTCTACTGCAGGACCTCTAGGATATTTTGCCAATTATTGCCGCTCCTGAAAAGCGTGTTTGCGACCGCAGTTGGTGTTGATATTACACTGGGAGACGCTGCTACCTATCTACTACAATTTATCTCTTAATCGCCTTTTTCGACATCCACGTAAAAAGGAGTGAGTTATCCAAGACCGCTTGCTGCTCGTGTCTACAGCACGCGCTATATATCCTTGTTTAGAACTACTTTAGAAATCTTTACTTATAATATCAATTTCAAATGTATCTGTTCAGATAGCAGATTGTTACTAAAAACTTTCATTTCTTAGGCAATAATTTTTACAAGAAGCTGTCGTTGCTCCTGTACCAAATCTTGAATCTTCGCGTTATCTGTTATCAGTTTCACAAACTAGTTCACTAGACGACTAGACTGATCGTCTATCTAAGGAAATGAAGTCCGCGAGTCCGCGTAAGCACTACTTACGCGACAAAATTTCAGAATCCATCACGTCCATAAAGAGCAAACAACAATGTGGAAGGGACGAGAGAACATCCGCGACCTCCAGACTACGCCCCGTCGGCGGGAAGGTCGCGCCGCCCTTGCACCTACCGCCCGCCCTTTCTCCGGGCAACAGAAATCGACCGTACAAACTGATATTAACAGCCACGTAATCACCCTATTACCTAGCGTGAAGGACGGACGCTTTAAACATATGAGGAGTCAGGTGATAGAGTCATTATTGTAACTACTTCTCTTTTATATGCTTTGAAAGCATTCATTGTTTCATTGCTAGGATATATGTAAATAGTGTTTGGAAAATTCCGGGATTATAAAAGCGGAAGATAGCGTCACTACCACTACGGCAATCAGGCAGAGACGCTTAAGCTAAGAGTCCCAATCTAGTCGTTAGAAGTAGCTATACCTGAGACCAAAGTCATTTAGAAATCAAATTCTACATAGCGGTAAAAGTCCATGAGCTACATGGTTCCAGTACCATCGGTTGGTTCGATCGTTCGTTTGCTGCTACATTTTATTAAAAAGTTTAAACTACTTACTTTCTGCGTTCGTTTTTTAAAACGTGATTCGATTACAAACAAGAACCTCATTAATCAGTTACATTTAAAAGTCAATGGTCAATTCACGAAAATTGGTACGCGAACTCGATACACACTCGTTGAAATTCGATACAGTTTTAACCTTATCAGAATATTAAGTGTATCGAATAGGATTTTAATAGTGAAAGTATTTTTTAAACAACATAAAATTTTCTTGTCACATGCAAATACATATGCCCTACGGGCTATGTCAATATGAAAACGAATAACATCGATTACCGCATCCCACACAACGGGATGCAAAACAACAAAACGAGCTCCATTCAAAGCACATTCGATCGTCGAACAAATCGACAAATAGCAAAAGTAACGCTGCTGACAATGCGAGATAACATTTCGCAATGTCTCTATAGGAGGTCTGGTGGTCTTGCGCAAATCGTGACGTCACCGCGTTGGGTTCCGGCTTCGCTTTCGCGAACACTTTCACCGGTCGGACCAGTGAAGTGGCGCCGGCGTTTGTCGATACTCGACACTCGATACTATCATATTGTTGTGAAAAGGTATCGATTACCGTATTTTAATCGGTAATGGTTGGCATAAAAATATTTTATATTATAATAATGTAAAGCTCGATACGATTCATTGTATCTAATCAAAAAAGAATTAAATAATTTGCCAATAAATTATGACTTTTGTGTAGTTGGTCTTCTATTTTTAAAATTTAAAATCGATCTCATCATTTTAATCGGCAATGGATTGGGATATTAATATTTCTTCTATGTTTAAAATGCAAGTGTCGATACGATTCATTATTACTAAAAAATAATCGCATAAACTTTATTGTGACATAATACAGTGCATACGTGGTGCATAGTCGATTTCTTACGAACTTAAAGGCTGTAAAGAATGTAAATTCAAAAATATTCGAAATTGTGTATGTAGAATTTCATTGTCAAACAAATCAAATGAATAAAAAATCATACGTCATATTTAATTTTAGTTCAACTGCGAGTTTATTTATTTGAATGTAAGTAATAAGGTTTTTAATTTTTGCCTGTTCGAACTAATAAGCAGAAACATATTTCTTATTTGTTTACTTGGAAAACATAAATATGCATACGATTATAAATTAATGAATTTATGATTGATTATATAATTTATTATG
>DWNY01000344.1:0-17251 GCA_018250635.1 Telegonus apastus | reverse complement strand
TTTGACCACCCACCCGTAAAATATTAATACAACATATAAGTACGGTCTAACTTATATTTAAACAGTTTCTAAAAACAAGGTTTTCGCATTATACTTTGGAAACTGTCCAAGAATACAATATTCATTTTCCAATAATACCTTATCCAAATCTTACTTTCATGTATACCTACTTCCCGTCAAACGGAGACAGGATAACGTTACTGGACCCTTCCCGAGAGTCATTGACTGTGAGCCTTGTGCTCTTTTATGCCGTTGGTCTACTGACTGGAAGGATTCTCAATTGATGATTACCTTACTTGTAAATATATGTGCCACTACTTATTCTGCCTAAGACAACAAATATAAAGAATTTAATACAGTTCAAATATGGTCAGTTCAACTGTTTATTGCTTAATAATAAATTACTCAATCTACACAAATAAATAAAATTGTAGTATTTGTTTGTAACGTCAAAATAACTGTAATGTCAATTGTATAATAATTGCATATGAAAAAAATATACGCGTAACAAAGACAACAATACAATTTTTGGGCTGTCTGTTCTGAGTAATCTTCAAAATTGCTAGACCAAATTCGACGGGACTTTCACTGGCATGTAGCGGATGGTATAAGGCGTAACTTAGACTACTCTAATTTTTGAAAAATAATTGAAATTCCGTACAAAAAAGGAAACCCGCAGAATGTAACTGCCAGGTATATTGGAGCTGGCGTTTATACATAGATATACGTCAGTAGCATAATATACTTATGTGTTTATACCTATATCTAAATAAAAAATATTTAAAGTGGCTAAATATTTCATGGGCAACTGCATACGCTTCTACGATAAAATTCCCGACCATATCACGAATCTCACAGAAAATAAATCTAAACAGGTTATTGAACAAACTCTATGAAAAAGCTGAATATAAAACAAATTATTATTTGATCGATAAAACTGTACGGTCTGATGTACCTAGTTCTAGTTCCACATGTTCTTAATGTAAGTTGACTTTGTAATGAAACTATTTTTTACAGATTTGTGTTATGGAGTTTCTTTCACCGCTTCTTCTGCATAACGAAACACCTTTGTGAAGGGTCAAGTTACAGTTTTAAACGCGAGTTAAACTGCGGGGCACCCCTAGTTACAATTAAGACTGATGAACAACCTGTGTCCACAGATACATTGCTAGCTCGTTTATGTATCTCTGCACTACATTGATTATTTTGAAAGATGGCAGAACGCACCAGCGTTCTGCGTACTTCTACCAAGAAGTATGGTTCGCCAGGAAGTTTAGATTCGGCAGTGACCACTTATCATCACGTATACCGCATGTTCGTTTCCTATTTCTAATTGTAATAAAATAGCTGTTCAATATTACGCTCACTATGTATTATAACAAATAAGTAGCGCTCATAAGAAATCCATTTTTGACAAAATAAACTACTTACAACGCCCGTCGGCTTTATCAGAAGCAATTTGGGAAGGCGTCGGCTTATGATGACACAATATGAAAAGTATTTCCCCTAGTTTATTAGGTAATTGATTGTAGAATATTATTTTATTTATTGACATCCACATTTATTCTCACTAGTTGACCCGCATTAGTTGGCGGGTCCATTGATAACTAAAACTAAATGAAAACTCAACTTGATACACCCAAATAAAAAAATGAAGTCTTCTATGAATTTTTCATCCATGCGTTAGGAAAACATTAATCATAAGAAAAATACATGCTGCATACATATAAAAGAAATAACTATATTTTTGACAGAGACCTATGTCATAGTTGACCATAAATGTGTTTTATATTGTCAGTACTGTTGTCAGTAATGTAAACAATGAATGTTTTATTTTGTTTACCTTAATAAATTTGTAACAGTTATTATACATAAATATTATCCCTGCTCGATTCTTCTCTTCATGAACTTTTCTTCTTCATACTTCATGAACGTATGTCTAATAGCATACTCCTCTTTCCACGGAGTATTCGAAAAATGGTTCCGCAAATTTTCACTTCACGTATTATTATATAGAAGATATAAAGGTCTTCAAGTTGGTAGAAACTTTCGTGCTTCGACTCCGGCGGTATCATCGTAAACCCATTTCTGTCGAATAACAGCAGAGTTAAGCGCTACTATATTCTGGTTCGTAGGGTTTAATAGGATATATTAATTGACTAAACTAACATGGAACACCTCAGATAAGTATCTGAGATTGTCACGGTCAGCAACGCTTTTATGGCCGACTTCCAGTAGGATTGTATCTAATTATATCTAAGGTTGATTAAAAACGTGAGGTATGGATGATAGTGGCCACTTATCATCATATTTGTATGCTATTGAAAATTATTAAAGAGCATGCGCTTTTGCTACATGTAACCATCTTACTCTTCAACTACCTCACCCTACAAACTACTTGTTATCAACGATCACTACTGATCACTGCTGCGTACAGGTCTTCTCTCAGAGTGGGAATTGATAGATTGCACACCTTACAGATCTTTTTTTTAGTAACTCTCAGGCGTATTTCCTCAAGTTTTTTTCCTCCGCCGTTTATATAAGTGATACTTATTTAGTAATACGCTATAATTTTAAAACATCAAGTGAGTAACTAGGATTCTAGGATCCTCGGGGGACAAGTTGAGTGTCTAAGTAGTAGGTCTTAACTTTTAAAATAATGCTACGACATGATACGAAAACTTCGCTCTCAGAAGTCGCAAACACTTATAAATTGGTGTTTTATTGCCCGCACTTTTTACACGAAAACATCGCTTCAGAACTCCTCGAGGACATATTTGTTCTACGTGATGCGTGATCAGAATTTGTACACTGTGTGTGTAAGTACACAACACTGTGATGTGCTACTGAACTGTACGTGTAAAACAGAAGTAGAGCACTGAAGTAGCAGAAAACTAACTGTTTTGTAATCTGACTAGATTACTTCAGCAAATCGTGGTACGGGTGAGGTTCAGTACTTAATATGCCGAAACTGTACGAATCCATTTTACTTTCAACTTGGCTCTTACACTGCCATATTATGTATACGTTTAAATGTCACCAAAGGAGGTGACAATAAAGAATGAAAAGGCATATGACGTCACAAGGTTAATAATGTCCTAAAACGAATGTAACTTTAAAATTTCAGTCTGAATATAGACTGATAAAAGGTTTTATCACTATTCAATAAATTATTCTCAAAATCTGAATAACATTTCAAAACTTTTCTCAAAGGATTTATATTAAACAGCTATGAAAGAACTCACAAAAATACAGGTGAGAATAAACAAAACCCGTTTGTCCATTTACACAAACTCCGAAAGCTATCCGATATTCAAATAAATAGTCATAAAGGATTTTGGGATGAACACTAAAGCGCTGACGCCTTTGAAAATATCAACCGAAAAATAATATTAGAGAAGTTTCTGTCCATAGAGAATACCGCCCGGGGGTCTCCAAAGAGAGGACTCGTTTAATAAAAATTTAGATCCGTTTAAACAACCCAATTCATATTCATGAAGAGCAATTCTTCACTCCGAAAAAGAATAAATTACATGACGCAATAACGCTAAGATATTTTACCTGGGGTATTCTCTTTTGCGTCGCCATACATTGGCGCAACATCGTACCTTGACCGGTAACCTAAGTTATTATTTTTATATTTTTAACGTTTTTATTTTTAAAAGGAAAATGACAGTTATATTGTATAATGATTTGTAGGTTTCGAATAAATAAGAAAACTTTGTTATTTTTTACCCGACTGCGTCAGAAGGAGGGTAATGTTTTTCGGGCGTATGTATTTATGTAAGTATGTATGTCCATTTCTTTGGTACGCTCCACAGCCCAAACGGCTTGACAGATTTTAACATATGACGTGTCGTTATAATCGTTTCAGATGTCATAGTAACATAGGCTGTACAATTTTTAAATCTGGTATCTGCGAAAGAAGAAAAAAGTGGGAAAGGGACAAAATACAACAAGTATCAAAACAATGTGTATTAAATGAGTATGGGTGCCAAAATCAATTCATTTCAAACAGTCAGGTTTTTTGTTTTTAAGATGTTTCTCTTGTCAGTAATGAAATAAAATTAAAATATGAATGTAGCAAATGAGCATGCATTTCGTGTGATAGTAATTGGTGCTCATAGACATCTGTAACCAACTTCATACAAGATCTGGATCCTGTCTTAACTTACTCGTATACTTACCTACATTTATAAGCCTACTATCAACTAATGTACTGAATCTTGATTAAACCACTATAACACGTGGACCTACTTATTTAGTGCAGAGCAAAGAAAAACTGTTCGTTTAGAAAAAAAACAAATGCCACAAGCAAACTCTTCACCTCCGCATTCACCCACAAACCTACTTTTATTCGCAGAAGACATGAAGACACCTGAGCTGTTCACCTACTTTGTTACATGTTGATCTCTTTTCACGTCGCGACTCAGTAAAGTCGACAACATATTTTTTATATATAGATATAGTTCCAACTATCATTTTTTTTTTACGCCACTACACTCATAGCCCCACACTAGGATTTTCTCCTGTGTCGTGGGTGCCATGGAAACACACAAAGACGAATATATAAATACCCAGACCCAGAACACAAATCTAAACTCATCGTTCAGATATCTGTCTGGCCGGGGATCGTACCCGGGACCAACTGCGTGTCA
This sequence comes from Telegonus apastus, assembly GCA_018250635.1. NCBI lineage: Eukaryota > Metazoa > Arthropoda > Insecta > Lepidoptera > Hesperiidae > Telegonus > Telegonus apastus. The sequence goes on along the minus strand of DWNY01000344.1, from coordinate 12,593 downwards.
GACCGGTATGGTGATCGCTGCGCCACGCGGGTCGTCCAATATCTATGCTCAATCCTCATTGTTATATTAATTTTGATTGTTACGTATATCCGTCTGCATGCAAAGTTTCTTTAAGTATACGTAATACTTTATTTTTTTGTATCCAATGTGATTTATCATAGAAATAAAGAATGTAAAACTGTTGATGAACGAAAAAATAAATAAAAGAAAAAATCCTGTAGAGTTAGAATTCTATCTTACATTACATAGAGATTACCTACTGATGACAGCAGTGTATAATAATGAGGTTATAAGATGTATAAGGAAACAGACGTGATGGTGATGCTTTCTTAGTAACAATAACATCAGACTGACTGATGATCTAATTGATTAAAATACACCAACGTACTCATATTAAGTAATTCTATTTAAATATTTTTTATACTTTCAATGGAGACATACACAAGAATTAAAAAAGGATTTCAATAAAAATCACGACTATAATTAAGGTTGTCTGATCGACTTCTGACCTTTTCTGTGGCATGTCACAGAAATCCTTCATTCGAACGCGTTTCTTGGGTTTCTCCTTGCACTGGTCCATGGAGGATCCAGGGTCTCCGCAGCACGGTCCTGAAGAACTACATCTGGTACATGCACACTCTGGTTGACAGCGACGCTCTAACAATTTTAATCTTATTTTACCAACAGTGTTAGGCTCTGCTGTGACAAAATTCAAACGGAAATGCAAAAACATTGCAGCAACAAATAATCGGCCCAATAACGAACATTTCGAAAATGTATGCGTAAGTGAACCAATTCAGACACGAAACAGGCGAGATCGTTAATTATTTTTTGGGTAAGTAATCACTTATAGAAACTTTGTGCTAATAATTTTACCTAGATATAAACTAGAAAATTATTTTTCAAACAAAAACCCGACTGCTTAAAATAAATGGACTTTGATACCCACCCTCATTTGATACTCATATCGTTGTGATACCAAAAAAAATATTTCGCCCCATCCCCCCTTTTTTGTCCGTTCGCAGGCACCATATTCAAAAGTTGTTTAGCCTATGTCACTGTGCTAACTAAGATGATTCTAAAGACACCTCATATGTTAAAATCCGTCAAGCCGTTTGGGCTGTGGGGCGTGCCAAAGAAATGGACATACATACACACGCTTGAAAAACATCACCCTCCTTCTGACGCAGTCAGGTAAAAATAAGGTCCGAACCGGACTTCGAAGCCGAGATTTGTATGAAATTTGGAATCTTGGTCAAGCTAAGTTTGTCTTGTAAAAATTTTATATGAATGCTGGTAAAATAAGCAAAACATTACTCTGATCACTGGTATCCTCCACAAACGAATCTTTTACCACTTCAGCAACAACTTGCGCCCTTTCAATGGCCGTTTCTTTAGAATTAGAGGCAATGACTTCATCGTCTTGTGGTCTCTTGGTAACTTCACTTATTTCTGACACATCTGAGAAATGGTCAGCGGATGACTTCGAGTACGATGAAGTGTCAGTGACCACCGATGGTAACACTGTTATTGAAGACTTGAATTTGATCACCGGCTGTTCTTTTGTTTTATCGATTTTTTCTTGGATGGTCACTTTTTTCTCGATTTGTGTGTTTCGTGTTGAAATTACAGAGTCGATGGAGTCGCCGTCTGTTAATCTGGGATGCTTTTTTGTTTTGATTTTCATGTCTGATTTTGCTATTTTCTTTATTGGCAACAATACTTCGCAGGCTTCTGCAATGTTATAGTAATAAATACAATATTATCGAAAGACTTCTTATTTTTAAACTCTATTGAATCTACCTTCAAAAAATGTAATAATTTGATTATGCTAAAGAGTGATCGCTTAATCTATTGTCCAAAATACAAATCGAAAATCTTCACAGATTTAAGAAATTTACAAAAATCCTGAAATTTTTATTAGATCAAAATTTCAGGTTTTTCGTAAATTTCGGTGATTTATCATGATAACCAAGTAACTTAAAAAAATCATAGCTAACAAGGACTCGAACCCAGGATCCCTGGTATATATGCATAAGTACATACGAGCTAAGCTATTGAGTATGTCCTAATTAAAGCTGTCTAAGCAGACTATTATATGTCCATAAATTAAAACTTGATATGGAATGTTATAAAAAGTAACGTAACCAGACAACAATTATGTCTGATTGTGAAAAAAATATTGAACCTAATTGAAGAATTATTATGTTATCTGTGACATAATTATATTTACAAGGTCCAGTCATTTAATAAATGTAATTATCGTGTTATTAATTAGTAATTTGTGTCGTAAAATATAACGCCATTTTTTCCTACGATTTTGTTTCGCGATTATATAGCTTTGATATTGTTTATAATAACTATTTATGTTAAAGGCGCAAACGAACATTTTTGACGCATTATTTTAAACGGTGAAGAAAAGCATCGTTAGGAGACGTGCACTCCTGAGAGTTGTTTAAAAAAAAGGTTCTCAAAGGTGTGCGAAGTCTACCGATTCGCACTTGGCCAGCGCGGCGTACTATGGCCTAAAAGCTCTCACTCCGAGAGGAGATCCGTGCCCAGCAGTGGGACAATAATGGGTTGGCGATAAACGAACATACAGTCCATTTGATGTTAAGTGCCGTCCAACGCGCGCTTTAATACAGTTTGATTTTTTCTGACACATTCAATATCTGTAATGTACACGAAGTTTAAACCTTGAAATTTATCTTCGAACCTTTTATAGCATTGTCAATATTGTTGACAGTAACTTCACATTCGCTCAAAACCTCGCAGAACTTGAGTATCATCTCTTGTTCCTTCTGCTCCAGCTTAGCACAAATGTCTGCGTCCACTCGTCCTGACTGAGAGTTTACACAGCAGTAGAACAGAAGAATGGACGTCATGATGTACAGCTTCTTAGGCATATCCTTCTCTTCTGATAAGTTTCTGTGAGAATTGTCAGAAAATAGACGTGGTAGAAGAATTTGTGATTCGACTACGGCGGCACCATCGCCACACCTATTTCTGCATTATAACAGAAGTGTTAAGCATTGTGTTCTGGTCTGAAGCGTGCTGTAAGGGAGATATACTTATCCAAGGTATTTCTACTTAGGTCTCAGACGTAGAAACGCATCTGTAGCATTGCTGTGTTCTGGTTTGAAGGGTGTGGTAAGAGGGATATACTTATCCGAGGCGTTCCAACTTAGTCCTCAAGGATCCGTCATTTTACCTGGGGTTGATTACAGATGTCCATGAGCGGCAGTATCCACTTACCATCAGACGAACTGCATGCTCGCTTCTACTTCTTAATTATTAAAAAAAAAACAATCTTACTCCAGCCTCGCGATAGGAAATTTGTATTTTATGAAGAAATCCACTTCATCAGATGAGAGTAACGCTTTATCTGTCTCATCGCTTGATATTTCATCTTTATACTTCTTTATTATCTTATACAAAGTGTTCATGTCGATCTGATCTGTTTTTTTCTTTATTCTGATGCATTTATTTATCTGAAAACCACAGAAAAGTAGCAAGCGGGCATGCAATCCACCTGATGGTAAGAGACCACTGCCATTCATATTGGTAGCCACTCTAGATAGTATTGGAATCCTACCAGAAAGTGGGCCAAGGAAGCGATGCTACTTTAAGGACTAAGTTGGAACGTCTGGATAAAACCAATATTAATCGGAAATGATTTCGGATTGACACGCAGTAAGTTCCAGTTTCAAATCCCAGGCATACAAATATCCAAATTTAAATTTATCTGTTCAGGATCTGAGTCTGTGTATTCGATTTTGTGCGTATCACTTAAGACCATAAAGATCGTAATGAATCTCATAATTAGATTCCTTTAAGTTTATTTATTTACGACGATAAAATGAATATGAAATTATAAAAACTGATTTAAGAGCCAATAAACGCGATGTTTTGACCAAAAATGTATCTAAACGTTATAATTAAAAATCATGTTTACTCGCGAAACGTATGATTATGCGGGTTACTGAAACTTGCCACAACACAAATAGCTACTCAGAAAGACACCTATTTGAGAACAAATCAATAATAGGTTAATAGGCTTAGTTTTCTTCTTAATAAAAATCGTGTTTACTCGCGAAACGTATGATTATGCGGGTTACTGAAACTTGAGAGCGGTATTGGGCGACGCTAAAAACTTTTATTCAAAAATTTAATGACACGTTTGATTTTTCTAGGGATCTCACTAGTAGAAATCTTGTATGAATTTAGATACATCTTATGAGATTATATCTCTTTTCCACGTATACAGTGTAACTCCAATAAAAGCTACATTCATTCAGTTATTTTTATTCAATTCCAAACTCCTTACATAATCGTCCTTAATTCCATAACACTATAACAGTATCAATTTTTCTATGTAATATCTTATGTTTTTCTATTGTACAAATTTGTTTCAAGGCCCTGACATAAATTGCCCCGCTTGTCGCTGTTCCCGCCCAATTACCTTTTTAAAATCACGACTACGGCCAACAGATCATACAGCCAAAGTAGTTTTTCGAATGAAAAGTTTTTAAGCCGTTTTTCAAATGTTTTACGTTTTTAATGTTGCAATACCGCAATGAAAACATTAATAAATCTGACCTTACACTCGACCATCCTGATCACGTGTATGACCCCATACACGCCTCAAATGAAAACCTTACGCACGCGTGGTAGTGTTGCCGGACGATAGTGCACTATCGATAGACTATCGATGGACCATCGATTGTTTTAGAAATCGCCATTATATCGACAGAGTCGATACTATCGATAGATCCAGCAATGCAATAGTATTCGTAAGCGGCAATATTATCGATAGTATCGATCGTTGAATAAGAAAAAACTATTGATCAATACTATGGACCCTATCGATACTGTCGATTTTATGACTTTTATAGTTTAAAACAATTGATAGTAAAACTATCGATTTTTCGGCAACACTAACGCATGCTTGGTCTTTGGATTCTGTCTATGTCGTTAACATACTAATATTATGGTATTTTTATGTGTCAAGATTTACCCAATTAAGCAATAGTTGTGTCCACCTTATCTGAATTATTTCAAGTTTACAATCTGAACACGAAGCTTCCTCTGAAGACATAGAAAAATCGTTTTGTTTGTCCTTTCCGCGAAAAACGTGTGATCAAAAACTGACATATAAAAGCTATTTGTTTTTTAAATAGAACTCAAGATCATAGACAAAGTATGATTATGTCAAACGTAGCCAAAGACAATTTTATAATAAGAGAGAGAAGCATAGAGATTAAGGGAGCCAGCCTAATCGAAAAAAAAAAAAGTAAATGAGGTTACCTATCTGGCTATCTATATAAGACAAAGATAAGTATAGGTTTCTCATCTTCCCTCTCTTATTATTTGTTAGACACCCGTTCTCACAAGCCTGCAATGGCTCCCCTATGTATAATACCTCTATCTGGTCGGTAAGTGGTCACTGCCGCTCATGGATCCATAACCAACTCTATATGGCTAAAATGATCGCATGACACATGCCAGCTGACATCCACACCCTTCAACTGAAACAGAACTGCTACACTTGAAATAGGTGTACCGATAGGTACCTTCCGGTTGAACCATGCTGGCTTAATTAAGATCAAATTCAAAAATATTGTATTCAAAGTAGATTTTTATTATTATAATGCACTCCACTTAATGGAATGTGGCCACTGCCGCCCAAGGACATCTGTAATGAACCCCAAATAAGCTCCAACTCCTGCCTGAGGTTGACCACAGATGCGTTGCCACCCCTGAGGACTCAGAACGCCTCGGATAGGTATGTCTTTTACAACACCCTTCAAACCAGAACACAGCAGCGCTTAACACTGCTGTTATTAGGCAGAAATAAGTGTGACGGTGGTGCCGGTGTCTAATCACAAAGGATATTACCTTCAATACACTTAACATTTCTTTTAATGTCTATAATAATAATCACTTCACAGTATTTATTTATGGAGAAGAAACGGCGAAACTTCATATCACACATCTGTTTTAAAAATTTCGTAATACAATTTTAACTTAAACTTAAAACAATCAAGAAATCACTTGTTCTATAATACACTTTTTACGGCTCATTCTATCTATCACTGCAAGTAAAACACGCAAGTAACACCGCGCGGCGTAACCAGTCTTTTAAATAATCTTCAGACCACGTCTGATATTTTAATATATGTAAATTGATAAAAACACTTCCACATATTGAATAAATGTTATTTTAATAGTCGTCTGCACGTATAATCAATATTCAATAATAATAAAATTAGCATTGAACTCCATTCATTAAATCATTATTAACATTGTTACACATACGGCAAGTATGTTATGCAATTAAAGATATACCAATTAAAGAACACCCAATTTAATAGGCTTTAAAGCCTAATATTTTAATAGTATAATCGAATTATTTTAAAACAAAAACCTGAGTGCTTATAATGAATTGACTTTGATCTCATAAACTCATTTGATACCCATATTTTTACAATAAAAATATTTTGTCCCATCCCTGTTTCTCCGTTTTGCAGGCATCATTTTTAAAATTGTATAGCCTGTCACTATGACAACTGAGACGATTCTAACCATAGATACGATAGTATATCTATGATTATAACAACACCCCATGTTAAAATCCACGAATCCGTCAGGCGTTAGCGTTAGTTAGTTAGATTAGTTGGCACAGAAACGACTGAATGGAACTCAAGGGAATGCAGATATATAGTATTTATCTAAAAAATAATCTTATATATAATATGCGACATCTATATTCTTGAACTCTGGTAGAGTTCCCAAAATACTGGTGACATTACCTCATTGAATAGCCAAGCTAATTCTCTGCCTAAGGTATGCGCCAGCCTTTTGGTTATTGAAGCATATCATAACTCAATATTTAGGTCTTATTACATAAAAAAAATATTTACTCTATCAAAAGTTACCATTAGAATTAAAAGTAACTTTTCTTACATACGATTCATACGATCATTATTACTTACATACGATCATTTTCGAATTACGTATGTACGTGAACATACTAGTCCTACCGTAGTGCCCTAGATGGCGTTATTGTACAAACGTCACTGATTCACAAGCAAACTTCTAATAAAAAGCAGAAAAACGTTCGTCTGGTCAGCTAGTAATACATATTTTTTTTCCAAACATATAGCTGATGGAAAGTGGTCACTGGTACCCATGGAAGTCTGTGATCAATGATAAGTGTGATCAATGGTCGGCCGCATTCGTTGCAGCCTTGAGGAAGTCGGAATGTCACCTGTGATCATGTTGCTGAGTTCTGATTTGAAGGATGTGGTGGGCATACTTATTCGAGGCGTTCCAACTTAGCCTTCAGATATAATATTACTATCGTAGCCAACCTCAGTTGGGATTGTGATATTATTTGGGGTTGATAACAAGTGTCCCTGGGCGCCAATGACCACTAACCTCAGGTGGGCTGCATGCTCGTTCGCTACTTTCATAATAAAAAAACCTTTTCGAGACGTCCCAAATTAGTCCACAGGGTCAGACACGGTCTACAGTCAATCTAACCTAAATTACAGATATCCATGGGCAGTAGTGGCCACTTATAAGCACTCATGGGCACTGCATCAAATAATAAAGGGTTATTTTAAAATATTTAACAAATAAACTTAAATCAAAAACAATTTTATTCACCGTCTTGACCGATATTCGTTCAATTGCAAACAATCACCGTTTCGCATTGTTCTGATTTCACGGCCAACGGTTATATAATAAACATAACAATATCCTGTCAATGTTTAGTAAAATATATACTTATTTAGGTAATACCCTAAGCTCCGACAAACTTTCCGCATGTCATTACAAAACCACGCATAACAATTGATATTGAGTATTCAGTAATAAATAAACTTATTATTCAATATTTACGAATAAAGAAACTGAGACAGTTTGTAAACAACCCGTAAATAGAATAACTAAATACAAAGTGAAATATGATTATCAAATTCGCTGGTTGTTTTATGCCTGGTCACATAATCAACACTCTATTTCTAGATTATAGATTATACGGAACAGTTAAGTGCATTTTTTCTAGTTTGTTTGTGAAACGATTTTTGTTTATCAATTGCCGAAATTTTGTCAACAGTAAAATAATTATAAACTTTACGATTGTGGTCGAATTTCGACCACTAGGCGAGGATCATACTTTAAAAGACCTAGACTTCTATATCTGTCCATTAAGGATGTTTCTAGTCGTTAAGCATAAATGACGTCTTTATACAAGCAGCCTTTACTTTCCATTTTTTGTTAAATGAAACTTAATATTACACTCTAAGGAATTTTATACACAAAATAATTTTCGTAGTAGAAGTAAGCGTTTAGAATAATATACGTAGATAGTTTACAAGTAGAGCTATTACGTAAAAATACCTACATCCTGCGGCAAGGGCGAAACTAAAACTTAATTAAGTTGCGAAACCTCATATTTTAAGCTGAAATATCTGTGCTATTACCCACGGTGTAATGCACACATATTTTTTGTATAGTAATGTGTCTGATATAATAGTAGCAAACGAAAATTAATTCTATGGGAGAGCAAAAGGCATCTACTGCCCATGGACTGTGATCAACCTCAGATAAGATTAGAGTTCTACATGAGGTCGGTCATACATGCATCGCCCTAAGAACTAGACAAGACCACCGCCACACCTATTTCTGCTTATTAACAGCATTGCTGTGTTCTAGTTTGAAGTTCTAGTAAAGAAGACATACTTAGCCGAGGCGTTCCAACTTAGTCCTCAGGGATAGCAATGCGTGGTCGACCTCTATTAAGACTGTAGTCCTATCTAGGGTTGATTACTGATTCCGTGATATTCAATTACGATCAGGAGGAGTTCAAGCTCTTGTGCTACATGGATTTTATTAAGTTATATTGAAATTTATAAAACAAGTCGTGGCTGTGGTTTCACTCGCAATTACAAAAAAATAACACGACGTAAATATAATAGAAACTTTATACATACATTCAACAATTTCAACGAAACAACAATTTTTCAAAAAGGACTGAAATCTGTCCCACGGAAACTGTTAATTTTTCCGGGACAAAAAGTAGCCTATGTTGCTATCTGATTCATAATACTAAATCTATACAATTTAATAATGTACGTATGGGTTAGTATGACTCATGAGTTAGATTTAAATGTCTTAATTCCGCTAGTTATGACTTCGGTCCTTTATAATCGTCAAACAGCGTCTGCTTACTAATCCTTTATGTCGCGAAAGCTACTAAGTTTTAAGCTCCCTACCTACTCCTACATAGACTATAAGGTTTGTTTATATCTACAGACAATTAATGTTTCAGATGTCAGTAATCATTTTCATATTAATGAAATAGCAGATGTGCATGCTCCTTCACTGGGTGTCACATGTCTATGAGTAGCCACTGCCACCCGTAGTTCTAAAGTCCTACCTGAGCTCGATCACAATGTTCTACTTTGATGGGTGCGGTAAGGGAGACATACTTAATGAAGACGTTCCAACTTAGTCCTCGGGAGTAGCAACGCATCTGTGATCGATCTCGGGTAGGACTGTGATTTTATCAGGGGTTGATTACCGATGTCCATGGACGGCAGTAGTCACTTACCATCAGATGGGCTACATTCTCGTTTGCTACTTCCATAACATAAAAACCCATAAAACTTCCCGGCGGTGATACCTCTCCGTTGGAAACATTCTCATTCTACCAACTGGCAAACAACAATATTCCTGTAAAATGTGAAAAAGTATGTAGGAAAGTACAAAACTAGGCCAGTGCAATTAGAAGTTGACCGGGTACCGCTACCTGTGTCCGCAGCTGCCGGCAACTAACTGTCTAAACTTCCGTTTCATTACTAGTTGGAAATAAATACAATTAGTTTTATTTATTGCTTTTTCGTGTTACATACCGAGTTCGAACAGTTTTTGCAAATTCTTATTCTAATTAGACAAGCCTGAAAATAAATATGAAACACAGTTATAATTACCCAGCTATTCATAAATACATACAAAATTATTTAAGTACCTACAAAATACATTTTACAGTGTGATAAATACTGTGCAGGTAATATAATTTGCTTGTATCCAATTGTATTTCCTGTACAGACTACAATTAGTTTTATTATTTTATTTTAATCTAATTTGACTGTTATAAATAACATTTCATTTTGTAAATTTTGCGTATAACATTGTAACTATAAGACGTGCGCGCGCCTCTAAGGATTCGAATCTCGGACCCCCATATACTCAGTTTTTTGTCTCTATAATCTTTATCTAATATATATGTGTGTGTGTGTATGTGTAATCTACGTATATGTGTATCTATCTACCATAAAGTAGTAATATATATAAACGTTACAGAATGAGGGAAAGTTAATACAAAACAACCTCAAAAACAATTACAAGTTGACCGGCCACTGCGGGTATCGAACAAATAATCCCTCGAAACTTCTGGATAATTACCGCTTCGGATATACTTACCTATAGCATTCGTACTATATTATAAACGAGGTTTTGCCTGTATACCTATAGGAAAGTAATCCCTGGAATTAGGTTGGTAAAACCCAATATTCCTGAAAACACGTATTCAATTAAAATAAAATGTATACTTTACGAATATAATTTCCGAGATTAAATCTTAAATCAATCATTCTGATAAAATAGGCATGTTGACCACAGGTGCATCGCCCTTCAGACCAGAACACAGCAGCGCTTAACACTGCTGTTATTAGGCAGAAATAGGTGTGGTAATAGTTCCACCGGGGTCGCATTACATAGAGTTCTACCACTTCAAAACATACAAATATACCTTTACAAATACTTATATTCGTACCTTTAAAGACTTCTTTTTACAGCGTTTATTTAATTGTATCGTATTAAATACTGCAAATACAAAACTATTATTTTTCACGCTCGATTGGCATTCAATTACTTAAAGCATAGTAATTGATATATTAGTTACCTAATTAGGTACCTAATTAAATCAAGATATAAACTTCTATATGATACTGTTATGAAATAGTCCAATAATTACCAAGAATTCGTAAAGAGAAAAGCTGGCGTTGTACTTACAACTTTCCCCTCTTTCTTTTAAATGTATGTTGTAAACGAATTTATTTTAGTGTTAAAAATATTTAGTACGAACGAAATTATACTCTTAATTTTATTGTCATTTAATTAGTCGTAGACGTTATTGATAAATCCATTCGCATTAATCCAAAAATCCGTTAGAGCATTCCAACAAACATTCTTAATAAAACAATCAATGTTAATTATCAAACAACTCGCAATAATTGTAGTTCAATTGCGACCTTTGTTATAACTTCTGGCAACGTACCAACCTATTGTTACTGTTGCAACCGTATATCTGACCCATCATTTCACGTAACGAACGTCTTGTGTTCTGTCTCCTGACACTATAAATTATTTTCGAATTAGACCTTTATTTATTACTAGGTACCCCGCGGTTCCGCGCGCATATAAAGAACTCTTGTGTGATATAGGTATATAATAAACGATAAGTAATAAGTGCCGCCTCAAATGTATCTGATGGCAACTGACAATCGACGACGGCGCCATAGTTTATGGGTATTCAATTTATTGCACGGAACCCTAACTTATTACCTGACTGCGTTAGAAGGAAGGTAATGTTTTACGAGCATATGTATGTATGTAGCCCTAACGGCTTGACTGATTGTAGCGTATGAGATGTCGTTATAATCTTGTCAGTTGGCATAGTCGCATACGCTATACAATTTTTACGCAAACGGAGAAAAAAGGAGGGATGTGACGAAATATTTTTGTATCATAACAATATGGGTATCAAGTGAGTATGTGTATCAAAGTGAATTCATTTAAAGCAGTCGGGTTTTTTGTTATTAAAATAATTATCTAGTTTTCAAATATTAAATTAACCTAAGTTACGCTTTACCTATACCATCAGCTTACCATCAGCTGTGTGTCAGTCGTTAAAATCGATCCAGTGGTTTCAATAGTTACCCAGAACAAACAGACAAATATTTTAATAATTGTTATTTTATTATAGTTATCGTGTGTACTTTCATATACCATTAGTAAAAACGTTATTTTGACATTACAAACAGTAACTTTTTTATTAAATTTATTTTTTGATAAATAATTGAGAATTATGACTAGATTTTATGCACAGTCGTTCATGAACACAAATGTAAAAGTCAACCACTGAACACAGACATTGTTAACTTGTATCACATGAAAGTTTAGTTCAATTCATGCTAATTGGTTACTGTCTGTCATGGACATTTGTAATTCGCTCCGAATAGGATTGGATCTGAGGTTGGCCACAGATGCGTTATTACCCTTGACCGCCACTAACAACTAGAACATGACAGTGCTTTTAACATATGTTATAATGTTCAAATTGTAATGGTCTAACTTTTAAGTGATTAGATTTTTTAAATATTTTTAATAGAAAGCGTGAAATTTAGACGACCCGCGTGGCGGAGCGGTCACCATACCGGTCTGATACGCAGTGGGTTCCGGGTTCGATCCCCGGCCAGACAGATATCTGAATTATGAGTTTAGATTTCTGTTCTGGGTCTGGG
>DWNY01000343.1:0-17263 GCA_018250635.1 Telegonus apastus | reverse complement strand
AAACAATAAATATACAAATAGAAAACACATGAACATACAAAGCATGCACAGGCTATACCAATACCGTAACGTGATTACGTTATGTACGCATGTATATGAAATTTATTTCTTTCATTTGGTAACAATTATGACACAAAATTCCTCACGAGACATGTAACAATGCAAACAAAGAAAATATAGACGTAATTAGTGATACAGATACATAATACATGCTTTAACATCTTCCTAGCCTACGCCTTCTAGCCTTCTAGCCTACGCCATACTCCTATTCCTAATAGGATTTAAACTTGTATTTACTCGAAAATTACATATAATATTTAGTGGCATAAGTGACTTCCTTATTGTCAACTATGGAAATTGACTACAGTCAAGCCGCTAATTAGTGTGTAGTAAAATTTTAATAACCTGAAAGCAGTATAATCCGTGCAAGGGCTTAATATTTCGTCTTAATCGTAATTACGAGTAGATGTGCTAGTATCAGCAAGATGGCAGCCTGTCGTAAACAATATGCTAAATGAATTATGTTCTTGATGTGGTATGATTTCAATTATTATTATGTGAGCATTATTATAATATTAATAGAGCAACAATTATTGTTATTATATTATGTGGGGGTCAATTAACTAAAATATAGTTTACTTATTTAAAAATTATTAAACCGCGTCTTCTACGTTAAGTAGTTGGTACGGATTTACTTTCTACTTGATTTTATAGTAAGGTAGTCGGTTACAGTTATTTGAAGTAGTCATCTCGTACAAGCAGGGAATAATTGCAGAAAGAATGTCGTCGAAGCATTTTCGATTATTTTAGCATCATTGTAATCTTGTGGTAAGGGAGTCATACTTATTCGAGGCGTTCCAACTTAGGCGTCAGGAGTAGCAACGCATCTGTGGCCGACCTCAGGTAAGACTATAATTTTATCTGAGGTTGATTACAGATGTCCATGGGCGGCAGTGGCCACTTACCATCAGGTGAGCTGCATGGTCGTTTGCTACTTCACAAACATAAAAAAAATCTAATAGTCTGCTTGGCATTCAATATCTACTAGAGTAGGGTAAGTTATCTACAAATTATCGAACTAGGTTTAGACGGCTGTTGAAACCAATTAAGTAACTAAAAATCATATTTACCTCATTTACATAATTGTTATAAACTTTTCATTCCAATACTTGCTAAAATGAGCGCAATTATAACAAATTGAAATCAGTTAGCGAGCACGTTTTGCTTCTGTGTTACGAAGTCTGAAATGTTTAGGTAGGTAGTTTAAGAATACACGACTACATGGTTTGTTTTAAACTTAATTGTACAATTACTCACTTTGGACAGCTTGACGCAAGATTTCTTGTGAGTATCATATATTTTTTTTTTTTTTACATACTTTACTGGAATTTCTCAATTTTGGTACTTTTGGTTGCATCTATGCCTGTTTCTACTTCAAGGTTGTGAGTGTTTAGAGAAAAATTTTATTTTAGCATGCATTATATGTAATAATATTTTTCAAATGTGCCAATGAAAAATTGTTAATCTTAATTAATAGATATAAATAAATTTTAAATTAAATTTTCTTCTTTCAAATTCAGTTTTATTCTTTTTCTTATGACACACGCTCTTTTGATATTAATTTTTCAAATTTACGCTTTATCGTTGTAAAAAACTAAATAAATGGTAGGTAATTTACTAGTTCACAAACCATGTTTAGAACCTGGCTGTGAAATCTACCAAACAGCACTTTGCATAGTACTTACCTAGACTACAACTAAATCCTTTTTATTCTGGGAAAAGACACCAGCCCAGGTATAGAACATTACTGGTTTGATGAATATGATAACATATTGGAATTAAGTTGACCTTAATACAATATTTTAACTTTATATAAATTTAATGTACAGTATCAGACTAAATTATATTATTAGTGCGCTGAAACACACGTCGTTCTGCGACAAACATTTTCGTTTTAAGGCCAAACCTAACTTATGACTATAACTCGGCAGAATTTACATAGTTCAGCTAGTACAACACGATAGTGTGGAGCGTCTACACTTAGCCTAACTCACACGAACTACTTTGCAACGACATTTGAAATACATAGTCACATTTGCAATCGCGAAAGATGAGCACTTACATTTTTTATAGGATAAATGTAGCAAACAATTATGCAGTTCATGTGAAGACAGCGCGGGTGGGCACTGCCGCCAATGGACACCTGTATTCAAGCCCAGATAAGATAAGAACATTACATGAAGTCGACCACAGATGAGTTGCTACTTAGTTATTAGGCAAAAATGTAAGGTTAGTGCCGCCGTGGTCGAACGACACACGATTCTGCCAACTTTAGACAAAACAAAAATCCGACTGCTTAATAACAATTATAAGTGTAAAGAGAAAAATAAATACCTGCATGATGTAGTGACAAACATAGTTTTTGTAGTGTTGTTTGTAATTTTTACTTATCTTTACCTGTATGTGTGTGTAAGCTTTAAAGGTAGTAGAACTCTTTGTGGTTGGACTCCGGCTGAACCACCGCCACACCTATTTCTGCCTTATAACAGCATTGTTCAGCGCTGCTGTGTTCTGGTTTTAAGGGGGTGGTAAGAGCGACATACTTATTCGAGGCGTTCCAACCTGATCCTCAGGGGTAATAACGCAACTGTGGTCGAACTCAGGTAGGGCTGCGATCTTATCTTTGGTTGATTACACATGTCCATGGGCGACAGTGGCCACTTACCATCAGACGGGCTGCATGCTCGTTTGCTACTTCTATAACATAAACAAGCTATAGAAAAACAGATGACGCTGCCCTACATTGTTACCTGACAATATCATCCGAACGAAATAGTTTTATGTAATAAAGCTAAATATCACAATTTTGAAATAGTTCATTGACAATTCAAGTTTATTTACCAAATTAAAGTAAATACAGTCCAACTTACATCACCTAACATGCAAGTTTTACGGCCATCTAACTTACGGTTACTCCATACAATTTACATAGGCTTGTACACACGCTCGCACAAGATACAAGTATCTACGAGAGTGTTGCGAGGTGTCGACACTTACATCAGTGACACACACGACACTCGCTTCGATCTAATGGTCTATCGAGTCCCGTTCGAAACAAAATGCATGTAGTTAACATAATCCGGAATAATGATGGCTATTTTGGAATGGAGAATGTTAGGGAATGAGAAATCGGATTGTTTGCTTATACGCGTGTGTTTTTTTGACTGTGAATTGAACATATACGAAGTCAATCAAGACTAATAGACTGCTTATACACATTTTTTCAAACCATAACATAACATAATAAAAATCTGTTATGAAAGTAGTTACTAATACTTCTAATATTATATTCGTATTTTCATTAATTTCAAGTTATTCTAAAACAGACATAGGAGAGTGTAATAAACGCAGCGTTAGAGCAAGTATGAATTGACCGGTACCACCGTCACACCTATTTTTAGCGGGAAGCATTTCTTGCGTTTCGATTAAATGAGTGCCGGCTTATACATAAATAAATCATGCATAAAGCGATCATTTTAGCCCTCTGTAGTAGCAACGCATCTGTGACTTTAAATAGAACTCCCATTTATGAAGATGCTTACAAGCATCCATTAGCTGTGTGATCCCTCCCTTGCCATCAGGTGGACTGCTTGGTCGTTTACTTCTTAAATCTTATAAAAAAGTCATTAAGACAACGCAAACATAATCCTTTCTAAATATCCATATTTGTCCAAAGTTGTTAACAACGCGACGTTAAATTAAAACAATAGTCATACTACTATAGTATTGTATCGTACTTCACGGTCAGACGTGGATATCATATTTTACGTCTAGAATAACGATCTTATTATACATATTTCATGTCGTTTGAACTTAGGTGTAAATGTCGGAAATATGGCTGTCGTTGTGAAATATATTCCGTATTCAATAAAGAAGGTTTTTATGGATGATGTTAATGTGAGAGCAGTAAATTCTTGCTAGACATTACGATTTTTATTATGACAACTCCATTATATATGAAAAGTCACAAATCATTTATAGAAAATACTGTTTGTACTACGTATTCCAAAAAGATAATTTAATTGATCGTTACAGTATCAATAACGATTTTGAAGAATAGCACGAAATAATCAGTAGGTATTGGTGTTAGCCTAGACACTAAGCCAGTTCGACATGACACGAACATGTAGTTGTTTTAACTGAAGGTAAGTAGCCACTTTAGATAGAAACAGATTCATACCTGGGATCAGCTAGAGATGTGATGCTACACCAAAGGACTAAATCGGAACAACTTGTCTATCATAACCTTAAAGCAAAGCATAGTAGCACTTAATAATGTTTTATTAGCTAAGGGTTAAAGAATAAATGGGGTATCAAGGAAAATAACTAGTAGTTGGCATTGAAGGAACGTAGGGTAATCAGCTTCTGACGAACCCGGTGGTCAGGTGGAAGCGAAGTTGAATTCCCCAAATCTGTTTCCGTGAAACCTTGAGATGGAGAAAGCATCACATGTGCTTGTAACGAAGCGGTTGAAAAGATTCATCATCCTTCTTGGCCCTCTCCATTGGCCCGTTCGCAAACATCACTTCCACGCTAATGGATCGCACCGCCAAGAGTCTTGCTCGTTCCTAGCTGTGGATCACTAAAAGTATTACCTAATTTAAATATTATCATAGGCCGCGTCTTTTTGCAAACTCAAAATTAAAATAATATTACGGTAAACTAGAAATAGGGCCAAAATACAACTGGATAGCATACATGTGTGATAAAATACGCACTTGGCCAGATTACAGCCGACTCGGTTTATGTTTAAACCATTTATTTACACCACATACATATATTACGCCGGTAAAATTGTTTCCCGCTTAATAAACATTCGAAAGTCAGTCGATAAAAGATCGCCTCGATACGATGCAAAACCGCCATCGTCCTATTGTTGTTTCTAATCGAAATTATCTTGAAATCTCGGCGAAGAGAAATTTCTATTACGACGCAGCCAGTATTAAGGTATCTGATTGAGAAGAGTAGACTCAATATATCTTTCTGGGCGTTAATAGCGTCGAACTATCGACTCCCCTATTATTTTGTCAAGTTGCGAATTTATAGTTCGCTTTACTAACGGTAAAGTAGTGTCGTAGGCCCGGGAACATTCGCCATGCGACGGTGTTGTAAAGGTCGTCTTCATATAACCAGTGATTCTATCAGACGAACTGTCGCCCGTAGCGCTGCCTGTAGTTACCCCTATTCGCGATTTTTCCATATTTACAAAGAAATGTTGCAGATTTTTGGGTGTGAAAAAAGGCATGTAGATTTTTCAAACCTTAATTGAATGCTCAGTCTGTTCATCCCTATTCAAAAATAGACCATACCAAGAGACAAAATAATGATATTGTAAGACTATCCCCGTAATGTAGAGCACCGTAATATACCGGTGTGACACGCGTTAAAATTAGATTTATTGACCAGGAAAACATATACATTATAGGTGTATCTGTCTGTTTGTTTAATTACGTATTTCCGTGCATCGACACCGTTTCGCAATTAACGTATGTATGTAGTAAGGGTGACTCTAAAAATGTTATTTTTTTAACATATAATGATATCAAGTACATATAGATATAAGTTCAAAGGATAATAGTTAGCTTGGACAGACAGATACTGGAATTATATTTATTTCAATAGATTTGTACTACTGTCAGAAGCATAACAATACTTTATTGCAACTCTTGCAGGAATAAATGTACAAGATTTTTGATTTAAAGCAAGAAGGCGTTGCTCGCTGAACGCGCCGGTCGAATCAGTCTTTGAATAATTCATCAAGATTCTGAGGAACCGAAGTTTAGCCATCGTGGGACGCTGCCAGATCTTAAATGTTTACCATGAATTTACAATTATTTACACATTTTTCAGACGTCGGTCAAATCTGATTTTACTACATTTTAAAATAAACCTAAAGGAATACAGCATGAGGTTAGATTGAATTTTTGTATGGAATGGCAAGCATTTATGCAGTTTGTGGAACATAATTCTCAATAATTGTATAGAATTGAATTTGGAATATGCTTTAAAAGTTTGTGATAAAAAAATCAAACCAGCCGAGTACTAAAGACACTATAACAAAATATAGGTTATTAATAAACGCGTATTCGCTAACAGCTTAACTAATTAATCCATATGAATTTGCAGTCTTTTAAAAGACATTTTAACAAATGAAATTACACTTCAATTATTTCTGGGAACTTGGATTGAAATCGAAATTATTTACTCAAGTTTAAAGTACAATAAAAACAAATTATTTTTACGTTACCTATTCATGTAAATGATCGACAACTATTACTGCTGTTACATACATCATATTTTCATATCAAAACTCAGCACTCGTATTCAAGCTAATACTTTTGAAACCCTAAGAAAAAATTTAAATGTACGAGTAAATGCGCAAACATCGTAAAACGTATCAAACAGTCAACGAGTTCGCTCATAAGTTTCGCCCGCATTGCTCCACGGCCGTAACGAGCGATTTCACGGCGCGAGCGCATCCTTTATCCACGGCTGTCGACTCTCGATCACGCCGCCATCTTGCCATGCGACAGATTGCGTCACTGCAACAATATGGAGGATCGTGTTACACTGCCCTAAATCTCTTTGTTCTTCGAACGAATGGTGGTGAATGGTGTTGGTAAACATTATTGGAATTATCCCCAGCGTTTAGTATAATGTCAGCCGCGTTATAAATGATAGTTGGCGTTGAAGAAATTGGGTAACGTGACCTAGTTGGGTTGTGCATTTTTTCAATCGATCTTATGAAATTTGGATCGATTGATCTAAACTAACCTATTCATTGTTACTTTGTACAATATGTGCTTTGTTAGATATTACTGCATAAGGTCGCTCGAAGATGTTTTAGACTAGAAGGCCGTGTACGAATTAACGCTATCCTACGTACTCGAACTTACACATCTTAAAATTTATTCACAGCAACTGCTTCCATTTTCATTTTATTTTATTTTGCTCGGAAAAGTCCTTAAAAGAAAATATACGGTTTTTTATCTATATCTTTCTTCTGTTGATATACATAAGTTATATTCAATGGAATCCAGATCAATGTAACTATGGCTAACTAATCAATATGCGCTTAATTTAACCAATGACAAGTAAATCTATTGGATTAACCAGGAAATAGTGTAGTTTATTTTAACATCCGCTTAGAAATAGATCGAATAATAATAAATCAATGAAATATTTATTTATAAGTTACATGTCAAATTCAAGAAATTGCGTAGCAATATCCTTTAATCTGTATAAACGCATTTTATCAATTCGACACGTCCATCCCGTTTGAGAGACAGTAGCGACTGATTACGTCAAAGCGGTAGACATAATCCCAACAGTATGATATAATAATATACTGTAAAAGAACCGTTTTCCTTCATATATCTTCATAACGATACACTAAATATATAATATAATATCTTCATAACGGCACAATTATCATGAAACCAAATTGCCAAAAGCAAAACTAAACCATTTTTCACCTATATTTACCAAATTGTTTGCCAGATTCTTATAAGATTTTGTATCAAACTACCAAAGTTTGAAAAAGAAATAAAACAAATTTAGTTAATTGTGCCTCATACTAAAAATCTACTCATATCTACATAATCTAGAAACTACCAAATCGCAATCAGTAACAAAACAGTTTTCTATATTGATATGGAAGCCGAGTATCGGCTATGTAACCGTTTTAAAATAAAACTGTAAACGCCATCTCTCGAGTGTCGAGTACTGTGTCTCGTCCGACGCACGGGCGCACTCGCGGACAGTGTTTGGACACGCGTCCGGCGACCGACAACGACAAAGCATCGCGTTCGATCGCCGATAAGATACGATCGCGCGGTTGCGCACGCGCCGCGATCCGGTCCGGATTGCGACGTGAAATTGAAACCGATTTATCTACACCTAATGGCTTTCTCGATTAATTTGCACGCGAAACGCTGCCGATTTAATTATTGGAAAACGTCACTCCCAATAATTATTGGTGTTTCTTTAAATACATTTCATTTGCAATTCTACGCTGGCAGCCTATCTAATGAAGTTTCAAAGGGAATGATAAACGTGGTTACTAATCAGTAGATATTTTAGATCAAATTTAAATATGTATGTATCTGATAAATGTGCTAAAAAGTATGATCACCATATTTTACATTTATAAGTGATGGAATCATCTATCTTTTTAGACATACTTATCTACATTTGTAATGAGTATGCCATTGTATTCTATCTTAAAGGGCCTTGTAATGCAGACGCAGTTTTAAGTAGCATTCGAACTTAAACATTAGTCAACAATAATTGCACATATAATTCCCGCAACCTCATAGTCTGTGTGAATCATAACGAATCCTCTAAATTTAAGCACGGTGCCGCAATCAGGAGGTTATTGACCACTTTTACACACGCCATGTTAAGTAATCCTACAGAAATGTCCTAGTTAGAGAAATATGTTGGTTCTAATTAGACGGATTGTGTTGCCGGCTTCCCCCAGAAAAGGGATTAAAAGTTTGATTCGACCAAGATGATGCGTTCTATTGTGCAAATACTCTAATAGTGTTCAATGCTATTTTAACTACAGTATGGTTTACACAAATTATGTTCATTATATACTTCTATTAACTACATAATAAAATTGAATTGAACTGATACAGTTGCCGCCAAAACAGTTTATCTTCGTAGTAAAAATCTAATTGTTCCGTTTAGCCTCGGAATGGTACTTCGTCCGAATATTATGACTTAATAGACTTGATTTTATCTTAACGTAGTTGGATATCAGAGACTATCGAATGACGTATCTATGACTTTGAAGATCTATCAAATTATTCAAATAAATCATTTCATACGAGAATCGGTTACTCTAACATTATCTATACATTCGTTGTATATAACAAGTTAAACAATAAAACGTCTTGTTTCGCAATCATCGTGTACCTACATGGCCATATTACTAGCTTATCGACATACAAAATTCTGACTAATCTTAATTAGTCGGATACATCCAAATTGAACAGTATCGAATAACATATTAATTTTAAAGCGAATACTTTAACTACTTTTCCTACGTATAAAGTAACAATAATGTGCAATCTTTCTTAATTCCATCATACTTAAATTATGTATTTGTTTAATGTGTTAAGTGTCTTTAGGATTAGTGATGACTTCAAATTAAGTTAAATCTAGAGCATTTTCGAACATTATCCATATTTCACTAGGTAGGTAGGTAGGTATTTCGCGTTACAGAAGTAATAAACAGTCAAACTAGAATTTATAATATAAGTTGGTATAGCACGGATTGACGCGGTCGATAAATCTAACCTTTTGCAACTTCTAAATAATTATTTCTACTCCCATCCCGGTGTGCTTACTTCGACTTATTAAACGAGGCATCATCTAGGCCACGCCGGGTATATTTCTAAATTCGTGCATCATTTAGCACGTTCGTATTTATTTATGCCACCACTAAGTGAGCGGTTAGAGTCAATTTAGTAATCTGATTTACAGTGTGTACCGTGTGAGTGAAATATAACTTGATGGTACGTGTTTGCGCAATGCTCCATAAAGGCTAGCTCGATAGCTTCTACCATAATGCGTTTCGAAGCATTCATTTGTTTTATGTCTAAGTTTTGGATTTTGTTTCCAAGTTGGGGACATTGACTGCGGCGGTACGAGTCGTTGCGAATATGTATATTTTTTTAATTTTTAATTTTGTACTTTTATTGCATATTTTAGTTCTATATAATATGGATAGTACATCTTTCATGTTAAACGGTGTTTAATCGTTGCAACTGAATAGTATTTAAAACCGTATTTGAACTATTTAAACAAAGCCGTATGGCCAATCGGAACATTATTTACGAAGTAATGAAGTTAAGGTAACTCTTTAGACATTTCAAAATAAATAATTGATGGATGGCAATTATTTGGCATTAGCTCATATATATTACTCCTTTCGAAATAATTTCTTTCCTTTCTTATTATTATTTTCTTTATAATATGGAAGCAGTAAACGAACATGCAGTCTGCCTGATGGTAAGTGGCCACTGCTGCAATTGGACATTTGTTATGAACCCCAGATAAAATCATATGTCCTACCTGAGGTTGACCACAAATGCTTTACCACCCCTTAGGACTAAGATGGAAATCCTCGGATAAGTATGTCTCCCTTACCGCGCAGATTATTTTATTATTTTGTTTACTCTCTTCAGCTTACAACGGTTCATATTTACAACGGTCAAATTACATCATTACATATTAGGAATTAGAATGATGACATTTTACTATGAAATTACATAATATAAAGATCCTTCCGTTGTGAATGTCTCAAAAACAAATATAGCTAAAACCTTTATAACAGTCCAACTGTCAGTTGTAAGTAAAGAGAACATGTTGATTATGCAGAACTAACCCAACGGTATTATTTTAATGAAGTAGAATTAAACCCAAGCATAAAGCAAAGGCAATTGAGATACTACAGCCATAAAACCTAATTATTATTGTGTCCTAAAGCTCGTTAAAGGAGTAAGGTATGTTTTGAAATCGTCCTCTAACTATAGGTAATCAGACTGTTCTGGCTTTTACATGGGCGTATTTGGGTTCCCGGAAACGGTTCTTACATGTCTTACTGTTTACTTGAAATTTTATATTTTGATAAGTGTTCTATTTCATGTTATTGATTGTATTTGACGTCAGTTTGAAATATATGTATATGTGTATGTATTGCCTTTTTAAAAGGTCTAATGTCGTTTTAAGACTTGAAAAATGTAGACGTGAAAAATTTCAAGTCTACATTTGGTATCTATCCGAAAGGAAATAAATGAAATATACAGTATTAACAACACTAGTCCGTAAATGAACTAAAGACGAGAGAATAAACCTAAAAAGAATATGAAAAAAAAATACAAAAAATGAAATCTTATGTTCAACAAAATCAAAGGCTACGCAACATTACTCGAACAGGCGGTACAGCTAAATTCATAGGCATTATAGGACAATACAGAATAGAACTGTCGCAATAATTTTTAACACAAGTCTATGAAACGTACGTATTGTGTACAAAAAGCGCAAACAAACGTACAATGTAACACAACGCCAATAAGAGCAACGCGTCCGAATAACTCACTCCGTGCCTGTCGTCCTCATATTAGATTTTGGCGCGAATTCTCATTTGCGAGTTGGATTTACGACAGCTACAGACTGGATAGAGTCGTCAGTCGCATGTAGTGAGGCGGTGGGCAATAAATTAGCGCGGAGAGAGGAGTGTTCTGTGTTTCCCACGAACGGGACCGTATCAAGATGCGCTGTGCTCGGGTTGTACCAAAGGTTTAGGTTGGTGGATGTGCCCTGCGCTCAATATCTGTGGCGTTTTTGAATGAGCGAAATACGTGTGCGCATATTAATGAATGAAAATGATCGATATTTAATAAAATGTACAATCTACATATACACCTTGTATAAGAATTATTTGGGACATTCTTGTTAATGTATGCTGGATGCTTTATGAGGTCTTTTTATGTCTGTTGTATTCCGTCAGGATATTGAGTAAATCACAAATCAGTCTATCTGAAAAATTATGCGTGCTTATTATAACACGGATTGCCAGTATTTCAACTCTTATGTGTTACAGGCTCTCATAACAACACTTCTAATGTTCATCAGCACATCGAAAGAAAACTTCAAGAAATTGATATCCGAATGCGTAATTTTGTTGCACTAATGGTAAAGTACACACCATATTTTAATAACTCGTTATAGTATCGATTCAGTACTTTTTTTTTTATTCTTTCTCTACAGGGATAGTTTCATTCTCTAAATAGAGCTAATTTGAGTATACCATAGCAGGACCACAATTCGATGAGGTTGTAGTACCCTACCTCAATTTTTCCCGACAAGTCTATGTAATTTCGCTAACAATCGTGCATATCACGGCACATGCAAAAATAAAGTCCAAATGATGTTATTTCTACTTAAACCACTTATTAAAAAAGAAAAATACAAGTCTGTGCAATGCTGTGTATCGAGTTCCATTTTCGTAGGCCATATCTATCTATTTATATCGATGTATTGTACCGCGTCCGAGCCTTCGGAACGGGGACAGCGAAATGCTTTATTTTCTCGCTCGATTTATTCCACGTGACATTCCCTTGCGTTTTGTTAACTGTCACTCGCGAAACGTAACGAACTGCCTTTAGTTTGTTACCCGAGATTTTGTGTTATCCCCTCGGATGGGGTTGTTTGTGAAATATGGTTCAATTCGACTCGTGTTCGTTTTTTAGGGTTCGCTAATTTATACTGAGCTTTGGCGCCGGGCGTCGCTCGTGAAGAAAAGTCTTGGATTTAGAGGATTTTAAAATATAAATTAAACCTAAGTTGAATTGATTATGACTATGAAGATTTAATTCACTTTTCTTTGTCCGGATTATTTGCTAACGGTATCTTTGAGCGGTTTAGAATTAAACTGGATTGCTAAAATATTTTATATTGTAGTCGGTTATATGTAGACTCCATTAACGAGATAATCTGTAACAATTTCTTATTTCAGATCCTTGGATTAATTATTTACAATATAGTGTAGAAACTATAGCAGAAATTAAATATTAATTTATTCTGTATTTTTTAACTAATTTTTAAATCATTATATTCTGTATTGTTGTGTATTTTATTTTAAATTAGAACTAATTTTTGTTCTTTTTTTACGCTATTTATGCATCGGTATCCACTTAACATTTCACTATTTTAACTACCAAGTTAAATGAAATATGTAATCGTTTTTTCTCTAAAAAAATATATATTCATTGGTCATACTTTAGAATGGTATTTCAGGTATGCCCCGCTAGCACGGTAGTTATGTAGGAACCTATCATATCGCCCACGACAAGCAACAGGATTCCGTAATTAAACGCCACGCCATGAACGAAACAATAGCGATCACCTTGGCCATGTAAATGTTAATTAATTGAATAAATATGATTAAGCACCACATCCGTAATTGTGATAGATCGTGCTCCCTGTCCACAGTGGAATTCGACGTGGGCCAACCGGATGGAAATTACGATACAAATGATCACGACACCAGATTGCGACAATCACTCGACATGTCACACTTTCAGTTGAACTGTGACGTAGCTACGTGCGTATCATTGGGAGAAATATATATTTTTTTATGTTATGGAAGTAGCGAACGAGCGTGCATTCCACCTGATGATATGTGGCCGTTGACATGGACATCTGTAATCAAGCCCAGATAAGATTACAGTCCTACCTGAGGTCGGCCACAGATGCCTTAGTACCCCTGAGGACTAAGTTGGAACGCCTCGGATAAGTGTGTCTCGCTTACCACACCCTTGAAACCAGAACACAGTACTTAACTTTAGTGTTACAAGGCAGAAATAGGTGTGGCGATGCTGCCGCCGTAGTCGAACCACAAAGGGTGCTTCCACCTTTAATGAATATACTTAATTGATAACTTATTACGTACTGTCTATGGGATGACGAATTCAATTTAGCTTTTAGATAACTGATCAGAATTGCAGTGAAAAGCAGTATTTGCCTAATGGTTGATACTCGGCCTCTCAATGAGGGGGCCCGAGGTTCAAATCCCAGGCACCTGTGACTTTTCGAAGTTATATGCATATTAGAAATTAATTATCACTTGCTTTGACGGCGAAGGAAAACATTGTGAGGAAAACTGCACACCTAAGAGTTCTTTAAAAAAAGTTCTTGAAGGTGTGTAAAGTCTACCTACCGATTCGCACTTGACCAGCGCGGTAGACTAAGGCATAAAAAGCCCTCTTACTTTGAGAGGAGACCCGTGCGAGACCGAACGTACCCATTATTATCCACTGCCAGCAGTGGGATAATAATGGGTTGACGACGATCAGAATTGATTTTGCGGAACCATATCAAATATATCTATGTATGTAAAATGTCTATGACTTAATATACATATTGATTTAGATCTCTAAACCTAATATATTAAATAGACTAATTTGTCACGTACATTTAAAAAAAACTAGTTTAATCAATACCTACTGCAATGGTCTAGATAGAAACAATTTAGTTGGTTAGAGTAATATAATAATAGATAACTCATTTATAGGAAAATTTTAATCGAATTCAAGTTTATTTACTGGACTATTTACTGTTGTTTCTTTATTTTACTACACTACTATAGAATAACCATCGAAGTACTTGTGTGCTAACGTTCTAGAGAAGTTTGCGTACCACATATGACCCATTCAACTGCGGCAGCTGTGGTCCTCTTTTCATAGTCTATGCTGATGACATGCTTTCTAGCAAATCAAGCGCTGCAGTTTTGAAGGATACGTTAGACGGTACCTATTATTATTGTTTCAGCGCTTCGGCGACTTTAAATTATAAATTATAAAAAAAACACGATTTATGTTTGAAATAGCTTCTCTATATATAATCTGTAATATACATATATTGAATAGCGTCTCCACTATTTTAGTACATCTTACAATGTTGGATTCTATTCCAAGAAACTTATAGCTTTTTATTATTTTTATTTGTTACTCAAATACTTGTTGTAGGTATTTATTTATTTTGAAAACTTTATCCAAAGGAAATCAGGGAATCCTAGCGAGTAACTATTAGCGGAATGCAAGATGTTAACCTTTTCCATGAGCTCTTTTATAAAATGTCAAATTGACCTAAAAGTCTATTAGTATTATTAAATAAATACACCTTTCAAGCAGTAATCTGAATTTATTCATATACATTAATAATATGTAATTAAGGTAGTAATATATGCTTCGGTTTCGCAGAACAAGATCTGACATAAACCGTTCAAAGTGTAATTGTAACTTAGCCGTTGAATGCACTTTATTATATTATTCTAATTAATATACCTACGCATTGTGTCATATTGTTAATATTATTTATTACGGAATATTTATGGACGCATAAATACAAAATGTTTACACTAATTTACAGCAATCATATTTATTTATGGTATAACGACAAACGAGCGCGTGGTATGAAATACTTTCGGTTTAATAAAATAAATGCTTAACAAATTAAACTGTCGTAGGTTTACATATTCTGACTATTATAATCCTTATAAGGTTAGTTGTGTTATTTATAAATTACTTGTCTCCGATTTTTTCCTACTTATGTTATTTTCAAATATTTAGATTTTTTTTATTTCTTGTAAGATTGAACTAGCAAACAAGAATGCAGTCCTGAGACCTGACGATGAGTGTTCTTTGCCGCCCATAGACATCTGTAACCAACTCTATATGAAGAGAGAGACGCCTCATATGTAAGTCAGACGGCACACACACCCTTCTAAAGAAACGCAAGAAATGCTTCACACTAGAAATTGATGTTACGAGGGGAACTCTCTAGTCGAACTTTTCTGGTTCTACCAACTTTCAAGTGTTTCATTTACATTTTATGAATACATTTAATCCAAAACATTGACGCATAGACAAATATACTAAATCCCAAACCTAGAACAGAAACCTAAATTCATCATTTAGATATCTGTCTCTCCGAGGATCAAAGCCGGCACCTATTGCGTGTCA
The DNA here is from genome assembly GCA_018250635.1 of Telegonus apastus. Taxonomy (NCBI): domain Eukaryota; kingdom Metazoa; phylum Arthropoda; class Insecta; order Lepidoptera; family Hesperiidae; genus Telegonus; species Telegonus apastus. The sequence continues at coordinate 1,667 of DWNY01000343.1, read as the reverse complement.
GAGCGGTACAGTGACCACTCCGTTACGCAAGTCGTCAAATTAATTATACCCACATAAGGATTCAACATTAAACTAATTCTCATACAATATGAAATCGTTTTTTTCTGTGGATATACAAAATACCGATAGAAAAGCATACAAAAATATGAATGCATATATTGGTAACTCCATAATTTCCACACAGCCTGCTCGGAGGCTCGTAGCTGACCCCAAAACTGGTGGCAGTCAGTTCGTGACCCACCGCGACCCCGATCTACTAACCGTCCGGTACCATTGTCTTTGTGGGACTTGGCCCAATTTGTAGACTTAAACGACTTAAATGAAGAGAAGGATTTCTTGGGTTCATTATAGGCTTTTAACGTTTTGTTGTGTATGTCTCTTAGCTGGGAATGCGAGAAAACCGGCCAGATTTGGTTGTAGTTTGAGGATATTATATTATCTAGCAGTATACGTACATATCCTATTGTAGAATATATTAAATAGTCTAGGATTGGAGGATTTCGCGCGATGTTTTACTTTCATCAATGAAAGAAATAATAATTGTTTTTAGTTATCTAGGTATTCAAGATTGGTCCTACTTCATAATGGACCTATATAACGCGATGATAATTAAATTACTTTTTTTATGTTATAAGTAAATATATTAAAAAATTGAAAGGAAAGCACAGTAATAACTTAGTGGGGTGAATTTCTACCTACGGTGAAATGTCGGGTTCAAATTCGTAGTTGTTTTTTTATATAAACAACTACGAGTTCATTCAGAAGTCGTTCCAAAATATAATTTATTCTTTACTATAAACTACTTGCACATCTTTATCTGCTAGTTTTACACTTCCAATTATCAGGACATTACAAATATCTGATGACAATAAATCATTCTAAAAGTAGTAGAATCCTTTGGGGCTCGACTCCGGCGACATCACCGCCACGCCAATTTTTCCCTTATAACAGCAGTGTTATACTATTATTTATTCTTGTCTTAAGGGTGTGGTAAGGGAGACCTTATTCGAGGCGTTGCATCTTTGTCCTCAGGGGTTGCAACGAATCTGAGGCCGACCTCAGGTAGGTAGACTGTGATCTTATGTGGGGTTGATTACGGATATCCATGGGCGGCCGTGACATTCCATCAGGTGGGCTGCAGGCTCGTTTGCTATTACCAAAACATTAAAATCATTCAAATTCAAACCAAGACTATTCCAAAAAACAAATAGACAATGTGTTTAATAGGTGAGTAAGTGATCAATAATACTTACACATCTAGATACATGGTTTTTACAAATGACTAACCGTGATATGATTTTAATATTTAGAACTACCAAAATAAATCAAAACAATATAATAGCAATATCAAATCTCTTGTAACTTGATCCATATCAGGTACCTAGGTACCAACTGATAAGGTTATCTGACGAATAGCGAATTATAATCTGGCACCTAATTGAAACGTCTACCTGGACAGCTGGCACGCGCTAATGCCACTCATATTTAGATAATATTCAGATAACTAGTTGTAAATACGGGTTATGGTGATAGAAGTCTTCGTGCCTCGGTTGTGAGAGATACTAGCCACACCCATTGCTGTTATATAGCTGTGTTATATTGAAGGATTACAAGTACACATAAGTCTATAATGGTAGCTACAAATTAGTATTATGTAGGTACCTACA
>DWNY01000342.1:0-17270 GCA_018250635.1 Telegonus apastus | reverse complement strand
AGTGGCTAAAGTACCTGAGGTTGGCCACGGATGCGTTGCTACCCCTGAGGACTAAGTTGGAACGCCTCGAATAAGTAGATATGTGTTCCTTACCACACCCTTCAAACCAGAACACAGCACCGCTTAACACCACTGTTATAAGGTGCAAATAGGTGGAGTGGTGCCGCCGGTGTGGAACCACAAAGGGTTCTACCACCTGTAAAGTTCCAGTTAAGGTCAGATTCACCTACGTAGCCTCGAGAATTAAGCGAGTATGGTTCCTTAAGTGTCTGCTTTAACACCCTTAAGACCAGAACACAATATAACTTAACACTGTTAAGGGTAGAATATCGAATCGGCATCGCTTCGAAGGATTCTACCACTTAGGTATAAAATTTCTCAATCACAATTTTCTGATGATCTGTGCTCGTTTTGATCTAGCCAATAACTGTTAGGTTCTGTGTCAGATAAATCAGTATGTCCTTACAATAAATTAGGTCGCATTAAAATTGATTCATCAATATCAAGAGAGTAAGTTACATCAAATCTTACGCAGACATAAAGCCGCAAGTCACTATTCTATTGACCGATGAAAGTGAAATTTGTTTTATGTATAATATGTTAATTATAGATTTTATGAATGAAATTAACTTTTTACCTTTTAAGCATATAAAATCACATAAATTTTACGAAGCTATTTAATGCAATGCGGCGTAACGTGATTATGCTACGATCACATTTGTTGTTTTTTTTTTACTAAGTCAGTATTTTTATATTATTGGAATAAATAAACTCGCAAGCAGTCCTAACCTAACCTAACCTAAGGGTAAGGCGTCATTACCGTTAGCCTATTATTGACCTCAAATATAGGTTAGGTCAATCTCAGAATCTGAATCCTAAGTTTAATGCAGAATGAACGACATATTTCTTTTAATAAACATAATTACAATTAAATGAAACATTTTTTTCTTAAATACATAACTATAAGAAAAAAAATGCCTCATCAACTCGTGTATCTTCTGACTCGTCCTAAATCATCGTGCGTCATTTTCTCTATTCATAGCGCATTCTACCTGAGTCTATCCTTTTGTGCATTTTCAGGCGTAATTGCATTGTTTGTTTAATTGAATAAGTGCCTTGTATGAGCCCTTTGTGTCCTTAGGGTAAGGACGTGGGGATACGACTTAACGATTCATAAGCTTTATAGTCGTTTATTCCTTTTCATAAGTATTTTTTGTTAATTTTTGTACAGTGTCGTATATTTGTATAATTTTGGTCTATATTGGTGGTGTACAAGATTCGAATCAGAGGGACAGATTGTCCTAAATCTTATGTTTTACAAATTAATTATCATTTTAAGGCAAGGGGCTTGCTTATTAAGGCGTTCCAACTTAGTCCTATAAATTATTGAAAGGTATGAAGTACTTGGATCTTGGCCTTGTCTTTGACCAGCGTGGGTATGGTCAAAACCCTTTCTGAGAGGGAAGCCCAGGATTGAAAGAATGACGGGTCGATCATGAATGATGTCTGTGGCCGAAAAGCCAGGGCTACCTGACCGCTGTAAAAACTACGGAACCTATTATTAAATTCATAAGGCCGGGTGATACAGCGGGACAAATGACGATTTAAATTAAACTCTATTTAACGCGTATCAAAGTGCATAATGAAGTAACCGGTTAAGTGGCGGTTAGGGCCGTAAGTAGCGCGCATGCCGTCGCATCAAAATCGCTACCAAACGTGGTACCCTATAATTTGTAATAAAAAATCTATTTATAAGATAAAATAAAGCACCGAGACGCTACCTAAGGTGGCTGCCGATCGATCTCGTCGGAGTTTTAATAAATCAATCGGTGCGAGCCATTTTGACGCTTGTCAAACGGCCCCATATGATATAGTTTCGCGCGCCATGGTGGTCGCGGCCAAATTATTCCGTAATGCGTAAAGGTCGAATTTTGTAATTTAGTTAAGTCGCCTCCTATTTAATAACTTTTTATACGATCGACGGCGGGCAGGTGATTTGGTTTTTTATTAATTTTCTGACCTAAAAACCGATCGAGGGGCTACTGAAGTAGTTCGTACTCAAAATTATAGTGTATTAATATTGTTACGAATTTTTATTTATAGCGTGCGCGTGCGACGCGATTCCGACAGCGATGACGCGACACTACTATTGTTTCGACTCCACTTAATGACTACAACGACGTGCGAATATATTTATTTCGATTTACTGCCACCCATAAAGAGACGTAATGAACAAACGTCTTTATGGTACACTTGTAAACGTCAGATATCACTCATTTCAGGCCGCCGTACAAAAAATGCCATAAATATTTCTTAACAAAACAGCTCCTACTGAATATTGTAGCCATAAACTCGGCTCTATAAAATGAGGTTTGGTTGTTTAACTTTTGTTGTGCTCTACGGTAGAATTAAAAGAACTTAGGCCACGGAACGGGACCTTTTGTTTGTTCAGCGTTCCCGCCATAAATATGTAAATGATAGAACTATTCATAACAGAGGGAATTCATAAATATTTTACTGGCCGTTTATTCTAACTTGTCGAAATGCACCGGTGTCCCCTAAGATCCGGTTTGGGTTAATCCGAGCTGTGCTTCGTTTTAGTCTAGTTTAGGCAAAAAGTGTGCCGTAACAGTATCCCACGGATAGCATGTGGTCGGTTTTAGTTTTAATTCGCTAGTTCAAGCACATGGCGGGACGCGACCGAGCTCCAGAGCATCCCCGTTAGACAAAGACTGACGAAGGAGAGGGATGGGGCATAAAAGGAGTTTTTCTTGCGTTTTTTGCCCCGAAATCCGTTTCGAATTTTATTTTTAATACAAGAAATTCAAAGACGAGGGCAGGTAGACGGAGTGTTTGCTTAGACGTGTTTTTTCCCGCAAGAATTCCAGTTGATTTACGACCACTTCTCTGTGACGATTTGTGACCTGTAATTTCTGAGTTTTGTCACTAGGACTGATGGCCCGTTGATTTATTAATTTATAAGTCCGGAGGCGTGATCCGCTTTTGACAGTTGATGGTAACGTGTAATTTTTGGACAACCTGTTATTTGGTGCGACTTGGAATGATGTGTCAAAGTTTTCGAACCTTTTTATACCCGTGTAGGTAATAAGCAAAACGACGCTTTTTATCGACACGTTGCAAATCTCTAATTCATCATATGATATTAATTTTTAAATATAAGTTTGACAAAAATGCTGTATTGTTTAGAATTACAATATATTTTTAACAATATTTTTCTTATTTGTTATTTCTGTCACAAAAAGTCTAAAACCTGTGATTCAACGGAACCGTTATCCCACCTATTTTATTTTACAGTAGATAACTGTAAAGCTTCTGTACTATTTAAAGAGTGATAAGATAGGGTTGGGTACTTATGAGGCCTTTTAATTTAGTTTTTAGTAACAGCAACGCATGCGCAACCACATGTACGATTCAAATCCTGAATTTCCAACAGCAACAGTGACCAATTAAAGTCAGACATTTGCACTACATCAAGCAACCTTTAGAAGTTCACTGGGTAGGTCTCCCCTATTTAGCAGTGGGTTTTACTAATGGAGGGTTTACCAATAGCTACCACGCCTGGCACCCATATTGGTTGCAATGAGGGTTGATGTTACTCAGGAGGACGCTGTAGCCCATCTCCTGGGAGTCTCTTAGTCACTACACTACGACACGGGGAGTTTTTTTATGTTTTGGAAGTAGTAAACGAGCTTGCAGCCCACTTGATGGCAAGTGGCCACTGCCGCCCATGGACATCTGTAATCCAGATAAGGTCACAGTCCTACCTGATCGGCCACAGATGCGTTGCTACTCCTGAGGACTAAGTTGTAACTCCTCGAATAAGTATCTCCTTTCCACCTTTCAAAGCAGAACACAGCAGCACTTAACCGCCGGAGTGCCGCCGAAGTGCGATTCAAGTCACGGCACACTTGAACTCCACAAACATCTTACACTGTAGTTTTGCTATCAGTAAACAAAACAAATCACGTCCTCATAAACGCATAGGTGTCCGCCATTAAGCGGTCCCGCGGGGGTCATTTCGACCCGGAAGGTCAGTTTTTCGACCATTAACGCGATCAGAGGGTTGTGCACGAATTAACCGGGTATAAAGGTGCGGGTAATGACTCACTCAGGAGCAGTCGACTAGAATAGTCCTGTTTTCCACTATTGCGTACCCTGCCGCATCCCCTCGCAACTGGTGTTATGTTCTAATTGGTGTAATCTTTATTATATGACACTATGCCTGTAAATGTAATCTACATGAGTGCACTAAAATCCATGTATACCGTTTAAATTGCAATTAAGGTAATGTTTATTAACGTAGTTGTATACTATGTATATTTTATGGATTGAAGTTTAATACCAGTGTAACATTTATTCAATTGTATTCACTGTTGAGGTTGGTAACAAATTGTTTTTATGTTAAATATGCTAACATCTACTAAATTTAAACCATCATCTAACCTTTGAAGCATACAGAGTTACGATGGCTAAAGTTCTATAGATACAGAAATATTTTTTATGTATTTGGGCTTATCTATCTGTATTTAGACATTTAGCTTGTTATCCACTAACACCATAGATCTATAAGCGCTTTAATCCACAGAAGATACATCAAAACATTAAAAAACATAAAAAAAATTACCATCGCAAAATGGTCTTTTTAAAAAATTCAAAAAGCAGCATCTATGAATCCAAATGATGGATTTATGAAAAAAATGGTGATCCGTTTTAAGATGGTGGATTATTATTTATGAGACAGCTGTTTATTTTTTTTCTAATTTTAATCTTCTTTGCAACAGATTTATATTTTTTTAGAAATTCTCATTTCTATGGGACGTGTACGCATTTGAATAGAGGTTGTTAATGTGATATCTTTTAATATTTTTAAATGTACCTAATAATAGAAAATTAGCTATAGAAATCTATCAAAAGTAGCGTACGACAAAAACGAATACTCTGTTACGAGTAGACGCGGTTTTAGAATAGAAATTAGACCGTTGTGAATACCGAGAGCATACGAACAGCCGGTGGTAATGGGAATAGATATGGTGGTAGAACTACGTAGTTGCAGCGACACTAACGCCACACCTCTGTTTGCCTTACAACAGTGTCAAGCCTTGGTGTGTTTTGAAAGATGGTAAGGAGATACTTAGATGAGGTGTAGGTACTTTAGTCTTGAGGAGTAGAAACATTTGTGACCAATCCTAGAAAAATTGCCTAAGTAGAAGAATCCTATTTGGTAGCCACAAACGTTAATGACTGAGCATCAGCGAACCGCGTGGTCGTTTGCTTCTTGATATAAGAAACAGTAATTGTTTGCAAACGTGTATGCAAATGCTACGATTTACATGTTTTCTTTTTAACCGCTCCGCATTAAGATACAATGGCGGCTATCTCGCCGATCAGTGTATTAACCCTTGACGTTTCTCAGCACCGAAACGCAAACAAGCACACAAACACACAAACAAACAATGAGTTCACAGCCGACCGTGTTTACAGTACTGGAGAGCACTCGCGCACGCTCGATTTGAAAATAAACAAGTCAAAAAGTGTTTTTGGACGGAAAAAAAAACAATTTTAAACAGCAAAAGTTCAACTAAACAAACACGGGGCCGATGGTGCCCCGCATAATGGAATAATAGTTGCTCGAGACCCAACCCTGCGATCGCTTGCGTTTATTTAAACAAAAATAAACGCGCTCAAAGTACTGCATTATGAATAAGTAAGCATATTCGCCGCCCTATTCTGTGCCTTTTTTTAATTTCCACACGCCACCCCTCCTAAATCCCGCCGGGCCAGAAATTAAAGTGTAATGGTCCAATGTTTAATAACTTATCTGCGGGTAGCGATGTGTTTGGGCTTTTGTTAATACAATTTTTAAAGTTAATTCCTTGAAAGGGTTCGGAAAATCGATCGCGAATTTGCATGTTGTGGCTTTACGTACCCCGAGCCGCATGTTAGTGTTACGTACTTAATTCTGATGCGTGGTTGTTAAGTTTATAATGTCAGTGCTAGAAAAGTGTTTATGGCGACGCTAATTGGATAGTGAAAAGTCGTAAAATTTTTACGCGTTAATTTAATAATATATTCGCACGGTAGTATTTCGTTTAATTTTATTTCTGTTTAAGTTAACCGGCCGTAAAAATTGAAGACGCTGTGTAAAAATTACAACATTCTGTGCCCACACAATTTAACGTCATTCAATTGTATACAATTAGAGAAAAATAGAAGGCAGAGAAAATTACAAGGGGCTTGTAGACCCGATGCGTTTTCGCGTTAACCCCTAATCATTGACACATTGATGAAACAATCACAGGACGGGAGAGGGTTAGGCGCATTACTGGACATAATCTTGATTGATCTGCTACAAATAACGTTGGTTTTGCTCAGCGTGACCAATCGGTCCCGGCGACCCCGCGCAGTTGAGGGTTGATTGCACTTTTCGCACTACGACGCGCGAAATTATTGTACTCATGAATAGTACATTATTTTGCGTTTTTGTACACGTTTTTCTTTGGGAATGTTGATTGCAAATTACGTCGAGTTTACGACAGTCACTATATGTAAAATATAATGTTTTGTACGTGCGTTTGTGAAGTTACTACAGATTATTTAACAAATTAAAGATTAACACCTATACTGTACGTATATTATTATAAAAAATTCCAAAGAAAGGACTATTGAATTATCTAGTCAGGTAGTTATTCTAAATAATTAGTGCATTTAAAGTATCGTTGTTGTAATTTATGGTATTTCTTAATAAACGGGGGCGCACGTCATGTCACTTCTAGACCTAGGGCTAGCAAATTACCTAGGCCTTGATTACAGGGGAGGACACTTGATCGGGGTGAATAATACACGGTGGCGAAGTTAGTATTCAAGGGTTGCTAATACGCAGTTGTTGTTTTTGATGAATATTTTTAGAGTACCGTGCCTTATATTGAAATATGGAAACCCTTTGATATTATTTGTCTCCTACATTTTTGAAAATAAAATTAAGCTTGCAATATACAATTTATAAAAACATTAGCAAAGCATTCTGACATCTGCTGGTATATGGTCATTGCCCATGGACCCCAGTCACTGGACTTGGTATCCGGATTTTTTAAATTCTTGAACCGTACCATTCGGTTGGATTAAGTTCAAGTTTTAATGGCAATTCCTCATCAGGGAACTTTCCTCCCAGAGGACGTAGTACTCCACAATAAATATGAAGTCAGAGAAAAAAGTAGGTATTCTACCTACCTTTGAATGAGGGGTGTACTGATGTCCGTTAACAAACCAATATTTTAGTTCTCCTTAAGGCCGCCAACAGATGCAGACTACTACTGAGGACAAGTTATGTCTGAGGACAAGTTAAGTTATGTCTCGTGTATAAGTTGCCTTACACCCTTCAGACCAACTTAAACTGATGAAGCAAAAATAGCTATAAAGATAAACAGAATAAATGTAGGTGTCAACTATCAATACATGAATAACAAGTCTTAAAGTACATACATAACCGGAGTAGGTACATAAAAGATATAATGATCTTGCCACAGATAATCGCTTTATCATCGAACCATTATGTACTTCGTATGTAAAAGTCCATTGTATAATTATGCATTTACCTAATTATACAAGATTCTTTGAATATGACATCTTAACTACCAATACCAGGAGGTATATAAGTTTTTACATATAAATTTGAATGTACCAATCGTCCCAGCCCAACATTATATTGTCAAGAAATTAAATACATAAGTTGTGTATTTAAAATAAAAGGGTATGTCAAAACGCAAAACTGTTGGTCCATAGACTCTAGAGTCTGTTATTTAATCCATAAACAATAATTATTGTTCATTTAAGGCAGCCATCTTGTTTTTTAATATGTCATTCATAATCGTAATATCAGGTATTATTGTTTTAGTCTTGTTTGTAAACATGTTAGCGGTTGATATTAATGAGTGGGTTATATACCAGAACGTAGCAATGTTTTAAGACATTGAGTTTGTGCACAAAGTGACTGTATATTGAATATATACACTAAGACAAACAGATCTCCAATGCATAACAAAGTCCTAAATAAAATCATAACTTTTTCATCTAGTCAGGAATCGAACCCGGGAAAACGCGCATAGTGACCACAACGACGTTAAATAAACTAATTTAACAGATCCATATCCCATACGCTCAAAACACCATAAAATACCTATAAGAGAATGGCAAACATAAGCCACCATACAATCCTACATAGCATCCTACCCTACATTTGTAGGTAAAAACACCCTCTAATCCACGTCAGCTGCTTCTGACTGGTCGCCCCGTCCCCCATGCCACGAACTCACCCTTATTTACCCTTAAAAGCCCTTAGACCCCCCATTACTCACTGTTTCTACTACCCCGGGTGCCAACTTACGCTGGTACTCCATTTACGAACCAAAATTTCTTGATCCACCAAATTGTACCGTTACATCAAAACGCTAAATGAATCCGAAGATACAAGGCGCGGTGATGGATCTAGCTATAATGGTCGTTTGTAGGTATCTTGCGCTCCTGTCAAATACATAATAAGTGTTTTTTTTATTATTTTCGTACTACGTGCAGGTTAGAGCGATGGATGCGTCCGCTTTAATCGTTGCGGCAAATTCTCTGAGCGACAGATTAAAAAGGAAATTGTAATTGATAACCTTGTCTGGGCGTCCTGATTGAAATTTATACTAATTGATTTTTTTTGTGAAAAATTTTACCGAATATTGTCATTGTTAATTTTCTTTGTACATGAGAATATAATGTAATAAATGATTTCTAAGCTTTTATTGAATGATACATTCTGTTTACGTATTGAAAGCAGTAAAATAAATATAATGCTCACGGCCATACAGAGAAACATTTCATATATAAAACAAATAATCCCTTACACACCCATGAGTCCTAACTCATGAAAGCCCAGAACACATAAGACTTCAGTATTTACAAATTAGCCTGCCACCGTTTGCCGCTACGCAACGTACGCTTTGTACAATAACAACATTTAAAGCATATTTTCCTCAAAAATACGAAACTAAGATACTTTATCATAAGGAAATTGTATGTATGTGGTAAGAGGCATACCTACTCTACCGAGGAGTTCCAACATAGTCCTCAGAGCGCAAGGCATCAGTGGTCAAACTTACTTAGGACTCATAAGAGATCCTGTTACGTAGAGTGATCAAGATCTTACCTGGTCGATTACAGTAGCAGTGACCATTTTGCAACTTCAAAATTAAAAAAAAAAATGTTCGGAGGCATAGAACGAGCTGTAATGGACGGTCGGCTTTTTAAACGCATGCCCATTTCCGAGATGGCCAAGGAATCGGGAGCCTGGCGAGCTGTCGCGCGGAATGCCCGCGACCCTTGTAATTACTGCTATACAGGGAGTCCGGCTAAATAAACCTACCTAAAAATCATTTTGAAATGTTTGTCTGATTGAGTACTGTTTAGATAATATATTTTTTATTGCATGTAGGTAAATTGGTAAAAATGAATGACAATAATAGTGCCTACCTAAGACCACCAATTCCCTTCCAAGCCATGCAAATTTATCAATACCTACTAGGTATTATTACGTAGTTAATAGGTACGTAGTGTAGAAATTCATATCCCGTTCACATTTCCTTAGTGATTACTTTTACTTAAATAAATTTAAAAAGTAAAAAGCCGTGTGAGAAAAAGTAGATTTGTCGACGATAATAAACTTAGTTAATTGCGACCAATTTATTATTCTTGCAACTCTACATTAAGAATCGAGCAATTTCCGTCGTTATCTTGTTAAATTTGCATGCGGCTTTAGACTATTAATATAAAACTTTAAGAAAAAGTTTTTTTCGCCATTAAAACCAAACGGTATTTGATTTTTTTACAAAAAAACCCGTTAAGTGCTCAATTTAGACGAATTCTAATTTAGCGTGTGATAACAGTTTAATGTCTTAATTTTGAGATAATGAAAATAATGACTCAATAAATAACGAAACGCTAACAATACGAGCGGGGTTACTGAAAATACGGAAAAGCAGCAAAAAATAACTAGGACGTTTATTTATTTATTGCAAATTAGATTAACAGATTCATAAATCGCGACGAATGCGCAGTTCCCGCCGAATTGGCAGGCCGGAGTCGGCCGCGTTACTTATATACGATATATTTCCCGCGGTTGCGAGGAACGAGAAAAAAGACGAAATTTAATTGACGTTAATGATGCCAATCACAATCGGCCTGTATGTCTGTGGCGCGCACCTAGTGTATTTATGTCATTATTAACCGGTGCGAATTAATACTCATTTGGCGTCCATTTTTATCGCGAGGTTCTGACGTCTGGGCAAAAAAACCGCCATACCACTGGCGGGCGGCTTCGCCCTCCGCTTTTTGCGCGCCAGTCTGGACCGCAGCGCGCGCGTTCTGCCAAAAACGGACTGTTAATCGCTCTCGTATGACACTTTGTAAAATAAAAATATATTAATTAAACGAACCGTCGCAGGCGAGTGCCATTTTATGCAACGCCGACGCGTTCGACTTGTGTGCATATCTTTACCCGAATATCTCTATACCGCTGCGTATTTATTGTCGTTTAATTACAGTAATTATGCGGACCTAATTTCGAACGCATTTAAATTCTATCACCGGCTTCGGATTGAACGTTCACATTTCAAATTCAATCACAACCAACTAGAACTGGCACCGTCACGTTCGATTTTCAAAAATTGACGTCTCAATCGGCTGTGACCTTGCACGGGCGTCTTAGATTACATTCATTATTTATCGGAATGCGAGTTGAACCGTCGTAAGTGTAGTGACGTCGTGGTGATGAAAGAGCGTAATGTTTAGTCCATTGGCATATTAATGCCGTTTTAAGCGGACAAAAACGCGATGCGAGCCGGCCGGCGCGGCGTGTCAGCCACTAATTGAGCGACGCACGCTATCGCGGCCGGGCCTCAATCACTACACTAAGTTTATAAGCGAATTCCCTTAATAACCTGTATTTATTTTTTAAGTCGTTGACCCCGAAGTTTAGCGTACAATTTATCGACATGCCTGTGATAACACTTGCTTGTTTGGTATAAAAAATATTTCAGACCACCAAAGATGTACTCGCATTGAATTTATTTGCTGAACAAGGTCTCACATGATAAGGCCAATGCCTTACCATAGAGTCAATACTCTTGACAAATACTGCAGCTTTGTTACATGGCCGTGTCATAACTACATGTTGTCAACGGTATCGAAAGCCAGTAGACCTAATAAAAATCAATCAACTACTTCTAAACTACAATCGCTTTCCACATGACTAGACGACTATTATTATAAAATTGAGACGTTTTTACAATCCTTAATAAAAATGATACCTCAATTATTTTCATTGTCGCTACCATCACGCAACAGCTAATTGAAATTAAGAATAATAATAGAATGACTTTAATTATAATTTGGATCGTCACGACCTTGCGATAGCGTGACGCTGGTCCTATTGTTGACGATTTAAATTTAGAACACTTGCACCTATTCCCACGCTGCATCATTGATCATAGAGCCAAATGACGTCATTGCTACTCCTCCTGTCTATGTGCAGTTTCTTTTTATCTTTTTTTGCTTCAATCACGTATTGGGTCGATAGTGTAAACATCCTCCTTGGATGACTGGAAGGGAAAAAGTTTAATCACTAACTAATTGCCGGTAATTGATGGCGATTGCTTTCAAGCCTGCTGCTAGCTTAAATACGTGACATAAATACCCTGTTTACTTCAAAGAGTACGTTTAAATCATAGCTTGTATTAAGAACTCATTCACAAGAGTATACAGGAAAGTATTCATCATCACAAACGAAGACAGCGATTATTAGTTCGATTCAAACTTTTCGATGCCTTTTATGAAGCCATAAATTTCGCTGCGATTGCAACAATTTTCGGAGGCTTTAAGTTAGAAATGTGCACAAAAAACTGTCGGAACCTCTCGACATTGAAGGGCTGAGGGCTGTTTCAGTAACCTGAATTTCGGCCGCAAGCCCGACATGTCGCGTAAGGAATTTCGAGTAGCAAAAACCACTCGATGGGGACGATAAAACGAAATCGCCGATGCGTTTAAAAAAAGCGCAAATGCTACGTGCGAGCGAGAGACAAAAAACGTATCGTATCGCGGTTCCACTCTGGCGCGCTCGGCTAATGAATATTGTGCGGTGCGCGGGCGCAGCTGCATCGATCCGCCATTATTTATTTTATTTCCGCGCCAAACTCCGAATTGGATCATGGCGACACAGCTTCAATTGCGCGTCCAAATCCCCTCAGCCGACAATCGCAGCTAAACGGACGACGACAGATGTAAACAAACAGACAAACGACAATAACGGATGGCATGAAAGATACAACTTCTCTTGTGATCTTTTATTCGAATTTCAAAAGAACATCTATGGCTGGTTGATCTTTCTTTGTGATGCGAATGAAAAGCAGTCATGTTTTTGATATCACTAGTTTTTGTTGCAAGTTCAAAAATAAAATTGTGAACATATTAAATGAACAAAGGAAGCGAAATAAAATTATGGCGTGTTGGTTATACTGTTAAATTAAACTCAGAGATAACAGTATATCTCGTTTTGGCCAACGGCATTGTGCATCCAGCAGGTTTCTAAATCAAGATATCTACAAATAGATCATCTTCAAGTGGGCGACGCGCCCGACCGTTACTAACTTTTTCATTCGACGCTACATGCAATAAAATAAATATTTTTATACGAAGTTAACATTTTCCACATAATATGTTCATAAAACATAAAATATGACGCGACAAGTAATAAAATAATTTGTTCATAAGGACTTATTATAACACATAAACGAAACCGATCGCCGAATGGTAGCAAAAACACGAAAACAATTACCAACGTTTTTATTTCTGTGCATTTCTTTACTTTTAACGTGCCTTTTAAGGAAGATAGTTGTCGAGGTAATGAATATGATTATTCACAATAAGTATATAAAGATAATTGTTTTCAATAACCGTAATTAGAATACGCATTAATTCAATGACAGCCGAGCAATTTATAGAAAAGTTTATTACAGGAGTTAGTTAGCGTGTCCATGACAAATATCGACGGTGAGTTGTTAATTATAATATTAGAATTCATTTATTCCAGCTATTAACCGTCGGTTGCATATATTTACACCTAGCTCGACTGCTTAACATATTGAGATATATATCTGGACTGCATACCAAAGTCACTGCGCACGCACTGTAACCCGACGCCGTTCTAACGCATCTGTTTTTTTCTTTTTATGGAATAGACGAAGGGATTAAGTACATGTTGTCCAGAATTTCAGTTTTACGCTTCTATAATCACAACACGAACGAAACCAGTCAAAGCATCGTTGAATTCAAAATCATTCGTTACTTTCACTCAATCAATTGTATGCAAATAAGTTTTTAATGAAGCTATCTGCGCGATTGAATGAGTTCTTTGTTTTTATCAAGATTCCTCCTCATCAATATCTGTAACTGTGAAACCAGCGGTCTGAATGAGTACGGTGCGTGTTGTACTCTAATTCCCCCCTTGAACGCACCGTGACGATTTCCTTAACATTGTAGCTTAGCAGTATTTTGCGGAGCTAGTTCGAAAAATACAAGCAACATAGATATCTGATACTGATGATAAGGGAGACATAGATATCCGATGTGTTCGAACTTAGACTTCATGGACAGCAATCTATAGTCGACCTCAAATAGAATTTTGATTTTATCTGTGGTTGATAACAGGTGTTCAAAAGAAGCAATGGCCTTTTACCATGCGTTTGCTAGTACTAAAGGTAATATAAAAAATCAAACATTAATCTTAACCAATATTTTTACAGTTAAAAAATTCTAAATAACCATTACTCTGATTTTCAACTCTTCGGATAACCACGCTACTGCCTCGTCTAGAGTTTTTTCTATTCCTACAAGAAGTTCAATAGTAGCTATTGTTAATTCCTCATATTGTAAATCTAAAAAAATCCTGATAATGAACATAATCTCATAGTATTTCTCACAACTGTTTATTACTTTGTTACCGCGCTAAGTACGGCCGAGTATCATCCGCTGAGCGATCGACAATTAAAATTCCCGCAATTATTTCCATTATTCACTCCGTTCCATTAAATATCACACACTTCAGGCCAATTATTTAAGTTACTTGCTGCACTTTTTCTGTTAACAACAATTAACTGTATCTTGCCATATGATAATCTTTGTGATTATATTCTTAGTATCTACATTTTATAATGCAGAATGAGGATTTTTATAGTGCTGTGTGGTGTCGATTTTAATAGCAATACTCCCTCTCTTTCCATGGATGTGGTAGAAAGCGGCGAACGGTTTAAAATGGAGATGATGCGCAATAGCGTCTTCCTGTATAATATCAAATACTGCGGCGGCACGGTGACATTGACAAAAATCTTCATTAGGGCTGGCCTATGTCCAGAAGTAGGCATCAAAGGGGCGTTGGATGGAATTCATAATGATTTTTAGTCTTTTTTTTTCACTTGCAAGCTGATATTTTAGAGATAAAGAAGAAAGACACCGCCTTCTTCCCTCCAACTCATTAATGATAATAAAATGTAAAGACATTGATTCGTGACTGCGTATCTCATTAATTTAAATTGTTAAGGCAAACGAGTACAAATAGTGCGATCGGCCCTACCTGCGATACTTTAGATCGGCCGGTCGATAGGCCAATAAATACCGTTAACCCTGGTCGTCGACGCATACGCACATGTATTTATTTTGATAATAAACTAGCGCTAGGAACGACGGCAATAAAAAGATCGCGCAGTCATCGACTGACAACGTACGCACTCGACTCGATAAGCGGTCACTCGATCGCATCACTACCGTGCACTACAGCGCTAGTGATGCGCCTATTCAGCGCCGATGACGGCGCGGATGACAGTATCACAACTAAACCGATCGCTCGCCGGAGAGCACTATATCAATCATTCCACAATCGTACCGCATGCCACTTAAATAAATTTATAACATATT
This sequence comes from Telegonus apastus, assembly GCA_018250635.1. Taxonomy (NCBI): domain Eukaryota; kingdom Metazoa; phylum Arthropoda; class Insecta; order Lepidoptera; family Hesperiidae; genus Telegonus; species Telegonus apastus. Next base: position 2,249 of record DWNY01000342.1, on the reverse strand, counting down.
AAGTACGTTGAAAATAAACACTTTACCGTTTATGATTTATTCGGTGCGCCGATGAATTATGGACGTTGCTTATTAAAGTGTTCTAGAGCGGGAGGTCCGAATTTTTATCTCTTTTTGTGGCAATTTCACGTGCCACCGCCACCGATAAACGTTTTATTGGAGTAATTAAAACCGGCGATTAGCGTTTGTACGTGTTACATGTGTGAACGCATGATAAATGTGACATTTTACAACGTAATCGGTAAGCGATATTTTTTATTGCACTATCACTACCTGTCACCCGATACTGATTTTATTATTTATGTAATAAAAAATATTCTACTTCCATATTCGCACGCCGATATCATCGAACCCCGGTCGGTGTTTATGTAAATAAATAATTAATAGTATACGGTCAGTTCCATGACACTGTCGTCTTATCGACGTCAGTTATCTCCGGCGGGCCCCAAAGGTCGCAGCCGCTTGCAATATTACAGCTATAAATACAATTTAATTTCAATAATTAGTGTACAGCGAAGTCTTTGACTGATAAAGATTAATAAATATTGTTGTGCTATTAAAAAGTGAAACCTATAGTGGCTGTACGCCCGTACAAAGTCACTTCCGCCTACGGAAACGATGTTTGACGTTTTAATGTCAGGCGAAGACGTCGAGTATTTTTTAAATTGCATCCCACCGCAACGTGTCAACGCCTATTCAGCCTATTGTGCCAGAAAAAAGAAAAACCCACAAAGATTTTGCGGTATAATAAATTTATGAGAAAATTACCCAGCCGTTGATTGTCGGTTTGTATCCAGATTACCTGTTTTACAAAGCCGAATTGATACAAAATGACTCAATTTATGGGGTCTTTTTTGTTGTCAAAATAATAGGTGTTACCTCGGCCATGTTGATTTGTATTATGTTATTATCGGATGGATAATGAAATATTGGATAAACGTGGGACCACTTTCTGCATAATGCATGTTTATTAAATTTAAAAAGCTTTACAGGAAATTTGGTATCGAAAACGATAGCATTTTGAACTTTATTGACGATGTTATGATAACACATACACTTATGTTACTCTGTTATTAAGCTTTAGAGGTACTTTCACTAAAGCATAGAGTATAAATAGAGCTGTTAAAAGCATTTTAATCTGTACTAATTTGTTTATGCTTCCAACATTTAAAAATGGAAGTCGCTTAGCTAGCAAGGAACGGGCGCTATTTTTAATCTTCAATATGGTAAGGCAAGCCATGCATTATGGAAATTAATATAAAAACGTAGCAAATCGATTGTGGTTCGCCGATACGAGAGCTAATTTGCTCGGCGATCGAATTCGCATACAAACAGCTAACAAGCATCGAAGTTGGGAACGAAACGGTAATGCCGAGGCGAATGGCGCGTAAACAATCAATATGGCGACGCCTACACAATCCAATCATTGATTTACCGTTGCTAATTACGCTTTATAGTTATTAAATCATTATTCCGAAGAAATTGCCTACTGATTTACGGGACGCCATTTTGCGCGCGACATTTTAATATCCGAATGCGTTCGCGCGCTTTTTTACTTTTTTAATTCTGATGGGTAATGGAGGCAGGTGCGTCGGCACAAATATTCGACCGCGCATTCTCTCTTTCGTAATTTTCGTATGGTGCCACTAAATGGGTTTTGTGTATGGAATCCGATTGGGAGTCGTGGATTTTTATGAGTTTCGATTCTAGGGATGTTTGCGTGGATATGAAACGGAATCCGGCCATGGGAAAACCGCATACTGAGCTCAACTTTTTACGAACGCTTTGTTGTCGACATAAAAACCTTCCACGGCTTTACATTGTTGGAAGCGATTGTTTTCGGATAATAACAACTTAATAATAGTTATTAAGAGTTTAAAGAACCTCAGTATGCTTGTACCATCTTTGTCTAGACCACTTTCTTTTTATCACAACGTACATTCCAATTTCAGATCATATTTTTTTGTTTTTCGACCCGTGTCAGAATTCAGACTTAGGAATTTTCATTTCTTGCATGTAAGTATACAATTGAGGACATATTTTTAAAGTTATAAAAGCATGAATAAAGAGACGTAACATTTTGGTAAAATCTGAGTTAAATGGTATTTTAAAGTAATCAGCTGGTATTATTTAAAGATAGGTTGAAAAAAATACTGAGAGATGAATTTAACAGGCTAGATATTTAAGACACAGAAAACAATAGGTAGAGATAACGAATTCTATAAATTTTCAAATGTTATTTTATAAGG
>DWNY01000341.1:0-17297 GCA_018250635.1 Telegonus apastus | reverse complement strand
TGCTAGGCGGCCGGAAGGCCCTACCCGTTAGGGACTAGACAGTGCAGCACCCACAAGGGTCTAACTGAACAAACCAAATCAACTAACCTAACCTAACCTTACTTTGCATGTAACGTAATACAAGTAAAACTACCTAACTTAACTATTAATACCGCATATTGGGACAAAATCGGTAACTTAAGAAGTAGAGCGGAAGACGGTATCTAAAAGCGTTGGCGCTAAATATTGTCAGGCAAAATTCCTGGTGAATTTTAGCACCTACTTATTTCGTATCATGATTTTGCTTGTAAGCTCACTGAAGGTACAATTTTATTTATATATCATATCGAAGTAGTAAAGGAGCTTGCAGTTTAGTTGATTGCAAGTGGTCACTGTCACTTAAATCTGTGATCAAACGCAGATAAGATTAGAATACTAAAGTCGACCACAAAACCGTTGCTACCCAAGAGTACTTAGTTTTAACGCCTCTGAGAAATACATGTTTCCCTTACAACCTTACACCCTTCAAACCAGAAAACAGTAGCGCATAACACGGTTGTTACTTAAGGCAGAAATAGGATATTTTTCTGCACAATTTTGAAACTGGGTTAAGCCGAGCACCTTGACCTAGCGCATGTATGCTACAATACCAGCTTGTCAGAAAATTGCAAAGCGGCATAATCAACGAGTAAAAGGCGCGCAAAAACAAAAAGGCCACGTCGGTATAATACTGAAACTAGCATTTCTATGTGATGAGAGTTGCAAGAGAAAACTAAACATGCAGAGTGTGTATTTCATCCGGAATGTAGGAGTACGGCGGACTATGCAAACGTTCAGCGTGTTTGCATATCTGTTTTCACCTAGTTTAGCAGTGATCATTAACGTCCATAGGGAATTAAACTAATTACAGTCCTACAGATATGTATGAGTAGAACGTAAATTGCTTATCCCTATTGCTACAATTCGTATCGTCCTAGGTTCGTCAGCGATGTTAGAGATTCTGGTTATATAATTCGTTCTGGTAGGCTGGTAGGTAAAAATATGGTTGTAAAGCCAATTGACATGTGTTTTTCATATCCAGCCCATCTAATGTCTAGTAGTGACTGGCATACATATTTATGTTATGAAAGTAGCAACCGAGCATGCAGCCCACCTGATGGTAAGTGGTCACTGCCGTCTACGGACATCTGTAATTAACTACAGATAACCAGATAATCAAGGTACTATCTGGGAAAGGCCACAGATGCGTCGCTAGCCCTGAGGACTAAGTTAGCAGCAGCGCTAAACACTGCTGTTATGAGGTAGAAATACGTGTGATGGTGGTGCCAAAGGAGTCAAACCACAAAGGGATTGCGACGGGTATGCATTTAAAAGTGGTAGAACCACCTTTAAATACGTAGTAGTTGACCCCAAATGGAGCGGGAGTCGATCACAGATATGTTGCTACACTTGCAAACTAAGTAGAAACACCGTAATCTTTGACTAGCTTACTTTAGCACGATGAAGAGTTCTGTCACCTTAAAAACATGCTGTATTTTATGGAATTTTAAGAAGTTCGATATGTGTTATCTATCGTTATGACAGAACAAGTGTCCATGAAAATTAATGGCCACTTCATCCGTTTGATTGATTGTTTCACTTCATCCCGTTTGATTCATAAAGTAAGTAGTAATTGTTATTTTGTTCTTTTGAAATAAATTAAGTTCTATAAATAAGATTAATTTTGAACAAACGGAATAATTTGCTAAGTAAGGAAAGGAAGGGTGACTAATAAGTAAACATTTTACGCGAACAAGGGCGCGAACCGCCGACCGGCGTTATGCTAACGAACTACTATTATGTTGCGCCCTCGTGTCACTGTGTGAAGGTTTTGCACTCTCGACCGAGTTATGGCAGGGGTTGTTTTAGAAAATCATGTGTTGCTTTCAGGAAAATCTGTCAGTGGGAACGCGCGAGCCGGCGCGAACAGACGCGCCAGCGAAACCGCGAACAACGAAACTCGGAGAAGCCGACGTATTCGAACTTGCATAGATGTGTAATAGCGAGAAAAACTAGTTTTTTATGTAGCCTTAGTTAAAGGTGATAATTATAAAGGTGACCGCAGTAAAGTTAGTTCCGACTTACCGAAGTGTAAATGGATTATTATGTTTTTCTGATAATTGGAATGTTTAAAATAAGTAAGTAATATTTCTATAAGCGTATTTATTACTAAGATGAAGTTATAAAGTGTTTCTAGTTTTTTCCTACCTAACACTGAATTTAATTAGTAAAACCTTATAAGTTATAACCTTATATGTATTATCTTGCGAAACTTCAATATATGTGGCTATATGTATAATGATTGAATTACATGACTTTTATATCTGGAGTTATGTTAAAATTTTGGTTTATAACAGAATTATAATTTAGAGGATTGCCGGAAGAGAATTGAATTAAATTACGATAGATGCAAACAATGTACGTACTGTAAAACAAACCTTAGACACTTTATATTTCCAACACAGGGCAACATTATAATAAATGTGTTAGTAGAAGAGACAATGACAAACAACGATCAAAGCCGGGTCGAAATTATAAATTCAAAGAGACAGAGGGCGAAGCCTAAAAATGAAGTGTCAGAAACTCGATTACGCTCCGTATACAAAATAAATATTTGCCGATCCGCCTTGCAATGCCAGTTCAGTTACAAAGCTCTTTGGATTTGTAGCAATTAGGCATATTTGCTGCTTGGGTAGCTACAGTGAAGGCAAGTTTTAACTAAAGTGATAAAGATGAACCAAGACAAAGTCTCTAAGATAAAATAGTTAAGTTTATTGTTCTCTTTTGTATATCAACCGATATTCTTTGTTTTAATGAATAGAATAGGTGCGTTGAAGAGAAAACGTTTTACTGTAATAAACATTCAAAACATTAGAATTTATACCTATATATTCTTGGTCGAATATCGACTATAGGGCGACGGTAGTACACAATAAATATTTGTTTCACCTTGCAGTGTCAGTTAAGGTACAAAATTCTTTGGATTTATAGCAATTAGGCATGTTTACCGCTCGGGTATTCATAGCTAAAGCGGGCCAGGTTTTAACTAAAGTGATAAAGATGAGCCAAGACAAATTTCAACTAAATGCCAGACTTTGTACTCGTCCGCTCTTAATAGGACTAAATTCACCTGCGATTCCTCTGGCACTAGCTCGGCGAAGGAGTTAATTACGTGATAGCATACCAACTTTGAAGTTTATTTCAGGAAACACGCTGTAAAGTGACAACAATGTTAAGAGGATCAAAGCGAAATTTAACGCAACGAGCAGTTTGCTAAAATACTTAAGAAATTGAATTTTCTTTCAGTAAAATTCATTTTATTTTTATTTACTATTTTTAAAGGTTGAACATTGCAGTAATAAAAAATATATTATTCGTTATACACATTTCATTATAATACTTTCGACTGTGTCTATGTAGATAGATTTTTGTATGGAAACCACAATCGAGTGGTAACCTGATGATATGTGGTCACTGCCGCACATGGATATCTCTAATCAACCCCAGATAAGATTAAGAGTCTTCCTTTTAGCTGGCCAAAGATGCGTTGCTACCCTTGAGGACTAAGTTGAAATGCTTCGGATGTGTAGTGTTTCTGGAGTAGTTATCTATAGTTATATCTTCCTAACACTATTGTTATTAGGCAGAAATAAATATGGCGGCGTTAACACCTTTCAAACTACATCATTAAAAAAAAAAACAATAATTGGCAACTTGTTCAACCTTTAAAAATAATAGTAATCAACTATCGAATGCAATTTCCAACATTATCCGATTAAGTAATGAATGAGAGATACAAAGTATCGATAATGTAAATGCGAGGAAGGGGATTTCCGATACCATAGCCATTAAAATTATTTTGTGGCCGATTTACAAATATGATTTTTGAGAAACTATTTTATTTTTACTTGTATTTTTGAATGCTTTTGTATTTATATCTCATTAGGTTATCGGTAATCTTAAAGAGGTTAGTTAAAAAACAGTCCCTTTATTTCTATTTCTTAACAACCGGTTGTATTAAATATATATAAAATACGGGTCACGTGTGATCATATATCGCAATCTCCGAAATCGCGTAACAGATTTTAATGTTTTGTAAAATATGTACTTGTATGTACACTTAGTTTTTGTAGTTTTTAATCCTTTTATCAGACATCTCCTGTCACACACATAATAGTGTGTGTAGTGTGTAGTATAAAATTCTAGTATGACAGGATATTTACTAGAATTTTATACTCGCTATTGGGCTTTGTCCTTTTTGCTGCTCTATTAGGAGAGAGGTATCAGTAGCAGCCAGCGTCGCCAGGTAACAGCCACATAAAATAAACGGTAACTGATTGATCACTAGTTACAAAGAAGTTTGACATACAATCAGCATACAATACTTTTTTTCGCAATATACATATTACGTATTTTTGATATGTCTTTTGGTAGTCATGGGGCTATCAACATAAGGAAATTAAATATGGAACTATGAATGAAGTAAAGTTTTATTGTTATTTCTTAGTACTGTGTAACGTGTATAAATAAAGTGTATTTAAATAGAGATGTAGAAATAGAACTATTATATTGCTCTCTTATCGTTTTACTTGTATAAAATGTGATTTTTTTCTAATACATTTGTACAAATAAAACTGCACCAATATCGTGACGTGAGCACTACGTCAAGGCTCAGTTTGACAACGGACGGACGCAGATCGCAATTAGAGAGGGTGCGCGTCCCAACAACATTTACATTTTAATTCAAATTTCCCCGATCCTGATGAAATTCAAGATAAATTGGGCCGGGTATTTAGCGCAATAATTTGAGACCTTCCCGCTCTACAAATTAAGCGATGGGATAATTGTTTTCGGCGTGATTAATAATTAGTGCTACGATTTCATTCAGTTAAAGTGCTTGTAAGTGGACAGTATTTACCACTAGAATTAGTTACTCCCTAATGGATTTTCTAAGTGAATATGTTGAGTAGTTTTTAATTACAAAATGTGACTTAGCTTGATTTATGTTACAGTCGCAGTAATTATTTTCACTATTTAGTAGTTACATTCATTTACACAAGGTCAGTATTTCTAGGTGGAACAATGCGTTCGTACCGGTATATCCCTATTGTAGTTGAATCAGGTTCATTCAGTAAACTGGGAAATAACACCAATAATAGCACGAACTTCAGCCTTTGATAGTCCACTGCTAGAAGTAAGCCTAAGCCGTCGGAATCCAATTACTTGCCGTCTTCTTTAGATCTTCAGTTCACTGGTCAGAAGCTGTCCTTTATTTTCTTTTCCCAGACCTAGTCTACAATCCCTGAACTGACGTAGGAAGCCACTGAACGAAAAATATATATATAAAATTAAAGTCATTTAAATGCATAAAATGTCATCATGTAAAGGTTGTTCAAACCTACAAGAGTTCTTTTGTACGTACTAGGTGCCATTGTCGTTCAGTACAAAGACTGCTTCCCACAATATGCAAAATGTTTAAATTGATTATGCATGTAGAGGTTTCCCGGGCGGACACAGCGCAAACACCCGTGGTATGCGTTTTAATAATTAAAATGTAGGGAAGTACATTCTTTTTATAACGGTGAAGTATTGAAAAATGTCATTCAATTCATAGGTATAGGAATGATAACATGGGCGTCCGTAGCAGTACGCAGTCAAAGGTTTTATATGCCTTAACATGTTTTACGCCAATATCGCTGTAAAATGACGAAAAACTTCGATTCGTTAGCTTAAAAAGAGAATGCAAAATGCAGGGGATTGAAACAGAGAATGGTTCTCATGGGCGAGTAACAAAAAGAATGCAATTTGAATATCATTCGTTTGATCGCTACGGCTCGTAGCGTGTAGCTCGTAGCGTATCTTGTCGATTTCGGTCCCTTTTGATTGCCAAGTGTCTTATATTATTATCTTTTATTATTGTATGACTGTTATATTGGACAATACAGCACTTTTTTAGAAAAAGGTCAGGGATTAATAACTGTTATGATATTTAAACAATAGATTATACTATATTTGGGTGATTGTGTACGTACTTGTCTTTTTTTCGTCCATATCCAGAAAAACTTAATATGAGGAATGGAGTTTTAAAGTGCTGTATTGCTTTACGAAGTGTGGATTTTTATTGTGATGTCCCATTATAAACTGCAGGTTTCATGTTTTAATTGTATCTTTGAAAGTAGTCCAATAAAAAGGTGTTTACGAATTGATGAAGATTGAGGGGTAGCGTATCATAAGATTGTGTAACTAAGAAATGAAAAAAATCAAATGCACATCGCCTGTGGTGGAATTTTTTAAACTTAATATTTGATGAGATATGTAGTTCTAGAGTCATAAAACTGTCTCCTCCTACTAACTTTTGAAGTATGGAGTTGAAAATTAGAAAAAAGTTGTGTGACCTTAAAGTTTTTAATGAAAATAAATTCAAATGAGATATACTCGTACATATATTGTATATGCTATTTTTTGTTTAGTGATTGCAGAAATAATTTAATTGTAAAATTGATAGTGTTACTGGTGGGAAGTATTGTATTTGCTATCAAAGTCAAATATTCAATAGTTTGTAGTCTTTGAAACGAGGTACGTTCAATGGGAGAGGAAATACCCATCGGAAATACCTATCACGAATTTCCTGGAATACTCGGCAGTTTCCAATTGAGACCAAAGTTTAGTCTACTATTTAATGTTAGCTGACGGTCAATTTCTAGTGCTTACTTTACAAATTAGAGCTAGTGTAATAGTGTAAGATAAAATCAATCCTCAGCACGACTTATTGCCACGTTATTATTCAAATATTTGCGCTAATATTGTTAGCTGTTAGTGCTGGTAATAATATTGGGATCACATCGTATCGACATTTTTGTACACGTTGATGAATCAAATGGTCCGATTGGAAATTTTGAATTAACAAGATGCGTCGACGACATTCCTGACTGCGTTTCTTTTTTAGGATAACAAATAAATATGATATTCACATGTATTTTTATTTAACAGTTTGCATTAACGTAATATAGGCATATATAGTTTACTACAACTTAAATCGATTTATTGTAAAACAACAAGCTAAAGGTTTTAAAAGCATTCAAGTAATAAATGAAATCCCACGTTTAGTGCTTTTAGAGCTTTATAATCGAAACAATTTGCTGTGAAATGATAAAACATTGCATAAATGGTAAAGCAGGGCTCCATCGGGGGTGGATTTGATCCCTTCGTGAATATTAAGTTTGCCCATTAGGGCACTCGGTAATTCGAAAGCGTTTAGAACGGTCGCCGCCCTGAATTTATTACTTAATATTACTTTGACCCAACACAACGCAATCTACGCAGATTTTGTATGGCGCCGGATTTATTTCGTCCACAAATCAAGGTCGTAAACTCCCCCGCATTAGCAACAAAAACGTTATGGAATTTAGGGATGGCGATCTGGTAACGATTAATCGCAAAGTCGATATTTTTTGTCTTTTTTTAATGTTCAACTTATATTTTAAAATTACCAAAGTTCTTGATATCAAGAGAAGTTTCATTTTTAATTATGTTTCGTGAATTACATTTTAATATTAATCTTATTTTTTGACGACCTAATATCTGGGTGGTAAGAAAGATTTTCTCGCCGATATATTCCTAAAGAAGGAGTACGTCACACAGGAATCGATCGTTTTTAAGAAAAATCACCATCCCTAATGGAAATTTCTTAGAATTACAGGAGAGGAAACGAAATGTTAAGAAAGTGGAGCCGTGTTATCAAAGTGCCTACTGAAATTAATATTAAGAGTATGAGAAGGTATTAAAAAGCTGTGTATTAAATAATCAATTGCAAGTAGACAATATTGGATATATGGATATCCGTGCTATAAATGGATACTAATGGTGTGATAATGTATTTAAAATTATATGTCGTATATTACGACAATTTTTGCAAAGTCCTCGACATTGTATCCAGAAATCAACATACCATTTCCTTACGCATAAAGAAATATTATTACCTGAACCGCTGCTGAAGTTGGTTTAGAGTAAAACGGATTTAGGTCATATTGGAGAAAACTGCGCTGGCCGAGTGCGGATTGATAGCTTTGACATACATAGTTCATACGCTCAGGTATGAAGATTTTCTCACGATATTGTCTTTTATTGTTGTAGCAAGTTATTGTTAATATCGAATATGTGTACGTATTTTAAGGAAATCAAAGGTGCCTGCTAGGAATTCGAATCTCCGATTGTCTCCGAATCTCTGAAGCCGATTGTCAAACATTGGCTATCACGGCTTCGTTCATTAAAGTAAGTGAAATTAATTTTAAATAAAATATAGGTAGGCATAGTTACACCTGTTTCGAATATTATGCTAAGTGAAATTGGACATAATGTAATTATTTTCAGGCAACGAAATTCTCATTATCAGTCTGTTGGCTAATTAATGTGATTGTAAATTCACCCTAGTAACAACAATTAGGTTTAATCGAATCCATTATCTAAATACGCATCACGTATTTACTATTTTATTTTGGATATAGTTTGGTGTAATTGGGTTTCATGCCTTTTTACAATATAGGCCTAATGTAACACCTGATGTTGGTCATGTACATCGTGGACACATCGTGACTATTTACATCGTTGTTGTCACTTCCTAAATTCTCATAGTTAGTCTATGCCTCCTGTAAGTGTCACCCTTATCACACGCTTCAAAATTATCACACTTCAGCAATGTGTGATATTTCTTTAAGCATTAAGCATAAATAAATGTGTGTATATACTGTTTAGTTTTTTTTTCTTATAAAATTGAAGTAGCAAACGAACATGCAGTCTTACTGGAGTAACTGGTCACTGCTGCCCACGGAAATCTATAGGTAACTTCACACACAATAAGGGTTCTATTTGAAATAATTCCTTGATGCGTTGCTTCCCTCGGGGACTAAGATGATTGCTTCATATGAAAGTGAGCTGAAAAGGACACCCTTTTATTGAAACGTAAAAATGGTGGTACATCCCCGTCAAACCGTACACGTTTTACCACCTGACCCCAAATGATAAAGATTGGCATTTGTCTAAAAATAGTAGTAGCCATAATAGAGGTCCTATCTCTTTGTAAAACGATCGCTGCGCGCGTCCGGTGGAACGCGACAATTAATGGAGTGATACTATTATCGTCTGCGCATATTTCAGTAATGATAATGCATTAGTTGTTAGTATTATACTAGTGTTTAAAAAATTTAACAGATAGGTAGACTTTTCCAATTTATCTTTATTATGTTTTCTGTTTTATAAGCAGTGTTAAGCAATGCTGTGTTCTAGTTTGAAGGGTTTGGTAAAGAAGACATACCTACTTATTTGAGGCGTTCCAACGTGGATCACGTTCAGATTACCATCAGGGGTAGTAACGCATCTGTGGCCGACCTCAGGAAGAACGCGATCTTATCTGGGGTTATTACAGATGTCCATGAGCGGCAGAGACCACTCATCATCAGGTGGGCTGCATGCTCGTTTGCTACTTTCATAATATAAAAAAGATGAAATAAATCTGCAGGAGGACGCTGTTGCTGCCGATCTCAAGCATATTCGCCTAGTCACTCCTTTCGACAACCACAGGAATAAATGAAGCGGAGATACATATTTGGGAGTGATAAGTTGATCAAATATAACATTCAAGAATAACGTGCTCAAAACATCAATTAAAAATAACAATCTGAACAGTAATTTACGAAAATTGCGTCACGTCCAATAAATTGCTAATCGCCCAGGAGTTGGGATCGTTAACGTAATTTGTCATACAATGTTACAAGTGGTCTATTAAAATATACTCTTCCGTCGTGGACGTGGACGTTTCCCGTTTAACGGGTACAAGGAACGAACGGTTCCCTTGATTTACGACGTCCCACACATTTGCCAGCCGCCTGGCACGTCGACATTGCACCTGACTTTATTGTTTTTATATAATGGAAGTAGCAAACAAGCATGCAGTCCACACGATGGTAAATGGCCACTGCCGCCCATGGAAATCTATCATCAATTTTAGACGATATCACAGTCCTGAGGTCGGTCACATATACGTTATTACCCCTGAGGACTAAGTTGGAACGGTTCGAATAAGTATGTCCTCATCACCACACCCTTCAAACCAGAATACAGCAGCGTTTAACACTGCTGTTATAAAGCAGAAATAGGTGTGGTGGTGGTGCCGCCGGAGTTAAACCACAAAGGGTTCTACCACTTTTAACCTACTATTTTAATTATGTTTAATCCTGCATTTCTTTACTGGTAATATCCAAATCTCGTCATATTACTCCTTGTTTAGGCTTCCGTGGAATAATTCATTCAAATACCGAAGTTTCTGTTCGATTCAAAATAACCTTGCCTTTTCCCAAGAAACTCCATATGTCAGAAGGAAATATATGTTATTTTGTCTTGTGTAACATATGTCTGCGGAAACGGGCGGGATTGATTACTCTAATAACATTTGTAGAAAAGATAAAACTACAGTTGTTCCTTTACCTGATTACATTAGCTAGGAGGCTTACAATAACTCAATTTTCTTCTCGTGGCAGACGTAAGAGATGACTTAATGATTGGATATAAAAAATGGACTTTTTCAAAGTAACTTGTCTGAACCGACATTCACATACAACCGCGGTGTCTAAGGCAATTTCTAGGGGGGACCTTAGTCCAATAGATTGTTTATAAGGCACAGAGAATGATTACCTGATTAAACGAGACTATATTTTACTAAATATTTACTTATTACTAGTAAGGTAGATGTACCGAGGATAGTTTGAGTTGCTATCACTGCTATTTTCAGTGTGAGGCAATGTCGAACAGTGTGGTTGTCGTCACACTTACAATAAGGCGACTATTGTATTTCCCAAAAATAATAACGTATTTGTAATTGAAATATATAATGGTTGGTGGTAGAACCGCCGCCATACCTTTTCCCGCCTTATAACAGCAGCGCTTAAGAGACACTTATTTGAGGCGTTCCAACTTAGTCCTCAGGGGTACCAACGCATCTGTAGCCGACCTCAGGTAGGAGTGTGATCTTATCAGGGCTTGATTATAGATGTCTATGGGCGGGAATAGCCACTTACCATGAGGTGGGCTGCATACGTTTGTTACTTCCTTAACATAAAAATATGATGATAATAATGGACTGTTATTAATATTCATCACCTGTTTTTACGTTACTTAAAATATGTTTTATATGAGACACGCATGTACGCATTATTAAAAGAATTGCCATTAGTATGCAGTAGATACGATAAAATATGACCTGATTATTTATCAACCCAGATTCCAATAGAGTCTAATTTATTCGTATCTCAATAGGTTCATTTAGCTTTAGAGGCACCATTCCGTTCTCAATCAGGCCGATTCAGTTCGAGCGATGATTCAAACAACCTGTATTTTGCCTATATTTACTTTTGATCTATAAATGTGATGATCATTTTCAATGATCCAATAAAAATGCAGACTTATTGATGGAATATGAAAAATGTATAGGTATTTTTTTTTCAGTACATAGTGATTTTCTTAGTTGTCTATTTTTAATGGTAGGTAGTATTTTTAACAGTAGGTAGGTAGGTAATTTTCTTCTTAGCATAACACAAAAATGTTATTTTAGTATAAGGCTTATTATCTTTCAGTATTGGCTTGGAAATAATTGAACCAGTTTTATATTTCACGCAAACTGAGAGTTCAATAAAAATCAGGAACTGTTTTTTCAAAGTAGGTATAGGTAAGCTATACTTTACAATAATATCAGTTATATTATTGCGCATATAGTATATATATATAACGTATAGCATATATACGCATTTTTCAGAACCTGAAATGTGTGCGGATTTTATTTTTGACTTCCTTCTAAATATTAAATTAATTTAATCTACAGGTGTAAAAGAATAATGCTTATCCAGGATTTTACAGAGAATCATCAAACAATTCAGGGTCTAATGGTGAATCGTGCCTTATCTGAACGCATTCTACTTGATAAAGGGCAAAATGTCTTTTATTATTTTCGAGTGCTTTTTAGTTAGGCCAATAAAAGAGGAAATGGGACCTCTTTTCTTAAATTCCAACATCTTTTTCTGCTGAGCACAATTTTCTATATAAAATTTCTAATCTTCTTGAAAAGAAAACGATCGTTAAGGTATCTTTACTGGTACGGAATCATCTCATATAAAAATATATTATTCAAATTTAAGTGCTATTGTCATTTGATATTAACTTTAATCTAATGAATAAAATGGGAAGTCAGTTAAAAAACCATCGTTATTAATTTTGTCATGTATTTATTATATTGCTGAATTTAGAATTACTCCAAATCCAAAACTAGGATAGGCTTGGTGACGAAATTTATTTTAGGCGAAGTAAAGGAGACATTCCTTCTTATCCGAGGCGTTCCATTTTAGTCCCTAAGGGTACCCTCAGAGCTGCATTGCTTAGGGCTAAAAACGAATTTTCCGTCGATCCCAGATATGATTCTTTTTTATCTAGACTTGATCACTGATGAGCATGGGCGGCAGTGCCCACCTAACATCAGATGGAATGCATGCTCGTTTGCTGCATCTATCTTATTGAAATTATGCAAGCTTAATATATAGATATTTAACTAAGCTGAATTTATCACTTTTATAATGCTCCTCAAAATATAAATACTTAATATGCAAAAAGCATCTGTTCATGCTGTCTACTATATTAAATGGTCTATATTTGATTTGGTCAACATTTTTTATAGCAAAAGACAAAACAAAATCAAGTAAAAGTTTTCCTATAAATTGTTACAAATAAGAAAAGAACTAATTCAGGTTGACACCGCAGAATTCCTGCAATATCTTCAGAGTCTTACCATTTGTAAGTATGTCGATCGATAGTCGATAGTAAATAGGTGCATAGGTCTAATTCATGTCTAACATTGTGCCAATATTCGGTTCCTTACAAAATGATATTGCGTTATTTCCGACAAATCAAAAATAAAAATTTTACATCACGCTCTAATTCAACTCCTTTTTAAATGTTAGTAATACGTTTCATGCATTATGTATTCCATATTTTATGTGTGGTTAACGACCAATAATACCAATAGATCATATAATAATAAAATAAAATAACGTTCATTCCATTTTAATACGCTTTTATTATTTTCAGTTGCACGTTTGGTTTTTCGTATTTGTTCTGTAATTAAAAACAAACCAATACATTTATTATTATAGAATACATATTTATTTACATAGGTTAAAAAATAGAATGTCACATTTATTCAATTTTTAGTATTCAAAACCCTAAATATTATATAATTTAAACGCTTTCACATCAAAAACTTTCTTTACATCTATTGACACTCTTTCTATCTTAATGTTCAAAATATTCCTAAATCAGAACTACGTTTCACTACTTGTCTTTATAGCTAAATAAATAACAATGATATCGGGGTTATTACTACGTCACGATGTTATTTTTACGATGTTAGATAAATTTACGTAGCGACAGTAGAATAGCATTGTCTCGTCGCAAATAGAAGTCATCAAGATAGTTATGGTTACATAAGTATAAAGTTCACGGTTGAAATAATTTGAAGAATACGCGTTATGATATTTTCGTAACGTTACCGTTATATTTTATTTTTGTTATAGTATTAGTGCGTGGATATAGAATTTTTTAATATATTCTGAATGAAATTTAAGGACCAAACAATCATGTGAGTTCATCCAATAGAATGTGCTCATTATTCATCTGTAAACTCCGAATAGTGTTGGGGAATTAAATAAAACTGCTAAAACCTACCTATGTTTGTATAACACATCGTTTATACTAGAACTACATCATTTAATTTTCTGTAATAAAGCATACATAGAATCTATTTCAAACTCTAAAAATGGAAAGATATTGGAATGGTATGGTTGTCGGCTTATAATAAGACCACCTTAGTCTTCAGGACTAACAACGCATCTGATAGACTTCAGACAAAACCTGTATTCTAAATGTTGTTAGTGTACAGTGCATGGGTGGCATGACTACTGCATCAAATGGACTGAATACTCATACTCATACACAGCATTACATATACATATCCTACATGCTTGCAGTCTTGCACTATTATACATATACCACGTATATACGTAATGTGCAAGCCTGAGCTTAATTACTGGATTTACTGGCTTACATAATCCTTAATCCAAGGAGATACACCGCTGTGATCAACAATTTAAATTGACACTAAAATATCTAAGAATTATCGTGGTTCTACTGTGGCGGCACTCCTGTCACACTTATTTTTTTCGTTACTGACGTTTGTGCTTATTATTGCTTTGGGTAATAAAGCAACATAATAAATGGCATTCCAGCTACGTCCCAGACGTACTATGACGTAAATAAGTGATCTGGACACTCAAATTAGTAAACAATAAAAATGAAGTTTTTTATGAAAAATTTTAGTAGTAGGGGATTATTTGTAGCGTGTACAATCACGTGAGACCTCTGAAGCAAACAAAACAATGCTTTTGTAACAGAATTTTCGCATTTTCATTGTTTACTTTGTATTCTCTGTATAGCTTTATTCTTGTCCAATTCTTATTGAACTCTATTGGAATTTACTAGGCCTTTTAACATTTTTCAAGAAATTCGTCTGATTAGTTTGCAAAGTCCACAGCGTCTGAGGGCCCCGTTCGTTTTCTTTAAACTATTTATTTAAACGAGTTAATGAAATAACTTTGAAGGTAATATAATATTAGTTCGCTTTTCTAAACCCATTATTCTGTACAAAGTTTTAAAAGTTATCTGAGGCATGACCTCATAGTGAACAATGCTTAAGCTTAATAAGTTTAAAGCAATTCCAATTAAATTCTAAAATCCTCTTTACAAATAATGGGTACCGTGTTTACCCTGTAAAGAAGTGTTTAAAATACTGGACATTGTCTTTGGAGTAATGTTAAAGAGAAAAAGTAACATTATTAAGCATTATTAAAGATTTGAATAAAATGTTATCAATTATTGAAGTCATTTTTTATACTATGGAAGTACCAAACGAGCTTGCATTTTGCCCGATGGTAAGTGGGCACTGCTGCCCATGTACAACTGCAATCCACCCTAGATAAGATTAGAGTCCTATCTGAGGTCGCCAACAGGTACGTTGCCTATCCCCGAAGACCAAGTTTGAACGCCTCGGACAAATATGTCACCCTTACGATACTCCTCAACTAAAGAACAGTAGCATTTGGCACTGCAGTAATATGTGTGGAGATGGCGGTGCGCCGAAATACCACAAAAGGTTGCTATTACAAACTTGGCTAGCGCGGTGGCCTGATTATAGTCCTTTTACTCTGTGAGACCAACGTCTACCATAGAGTAAAATATTGATTGATATGTCTAAAAATACTAACTATATAAAAAAAAATCCCTACTTCTACTAGGTATGGCTATACATTCGTTACTTTGCTACTTCCATTCCCATTACACGCTGCGCCAACAATTTGCGGCGGAGTGAAATACGGCAGAACGTTGTCCATTTGTACACTGACGCAGTGGGACTTGTCCCGAATATCTGGATATTTATAACACTGTTATTAGCTTGATGTAAATGTATATTTCTATTGTACCAAACTTTTTACGACATGGTCACCATACAGATCGTAAGATGTGCGTTGAAAGAAGGTTGTAGATTCGATGTTGATAAAATGGATTTTTGGATAGCCAAGTGCTAGCCAATCATTACAATTATCAAAGTACGTTAGTTACAAGTGGTTTATCTTCAAGTGTAATTGTTTGTATATTCGGCTTTTTCTTATGGCTCGAAATTCGAAAATGTATTGGGGCTGTACTAAGCGTAGAAAGTTTTTTTTTTAAATTGAGTACCTACGTTAAGCTTCACTGACCTATCTTATGTTAGCAATTTACGCCGTATTAAGGAATGGATATGTCAGTCCAGCAGATTAAAACCATGGTTCTTTGAAGTCTGTTTGTTGGGACCATATTTGTGATTTTGCATAGCGTAACTAAACAAATTCACCCCGAAATACCAATTAGTGAGTTCCTCTTAATACTATAACATTACTATAAACGTTTTTCTAGTAGTATATCAAAGTAGTGTTAATATCATAACATGCATGTCTGAGCGGTTATCATTTCCCTCTGACATGCCCTAGGTTCAATGCCGGGCCAGTCAAATACCACAATGACAAATTTAGATTGTTATCTTGGGTGTTTGTGTATCCACGATAGAAAAAATTCTATAGTAATACTATGACGGCCGCAACAGTTATTTATTTATTCCATCAAAAACAAACATAAACATAAAACAAGCTAAACTCTAGTTTGTACTGTATTTGATTCTTCGAAATCCATGTTCGTGTATCCTGCTAACGATTAATTTAGTTACTAGATAACTACCACTAGATTCACGGAAAATTTGCTTTCGTGTACACGGCTATTCAATCCCTAATGATGCGGGAATACTCATTTGTATGGCGAATGGAAGTTACACTATCAGAACCAGGCATTCACTCATTTAGCTCAAAGGTAGGCATACAATCGAAGCGAATATTGTGTTTGGATATAGACATTATAACTTCTTTCCCTCTGAAAGCACAGTAACGGTTGTGTTGTGGTTATAAGACTAAGTACATACATCTATTTCATATATATAGTATCTTTAATTATTTTCTTACAACAGTTCACAAAAAGTACTTCAATAAACGTTGAAAAGATTTGAAAATACTTTAAGCGACTAAACTCAAAAAACTTGGCTTACAATTTCCCAGCAATTTCTTGAGAAATAGGATCTCCATTCCGGTCGGATGACAGGCAGCATCTAGTAAGAAAATCTTATTCAGTAACGCATTTTAAATTCAAAGGAAAAGCATGAATATATGAGATTAGTGAAGTTTAGGTACTTAACTTGTTTATAAGTTTATTTATATACTTACAAATTACATATAACTATGACAAATTACTTACTAATCTAATCTATTTGCATACCCTTTGGGTTAGGATAGGAGCACAAAACTAAAGTATTTTAAATATGCATTCCACCTTATCCTGCAATAAACGAATAAATGAAATGAAATAAATGAAATCTATATATTAATACGTGAAGCGAAAACTGCAGATATACCTGAAGGGAAAATTTGCGGAACCATTTTCTTAATACCGCTTGAATAGAGGAGTATAGGATTAGGCATACGTGAAAGTTCATGCAGAGAAGACTAATGATGGATAATATTTATGTATAATTATGTTACAAAATATACATAATTAAACAAAATAAAACAATAAATTGACAATGTTAAACAATATCGTCAACTATG
>DWNY01000340.1:0-17331 GCA_018250635.1 Telegonus apastus | reverse complement strand
AGTTAATGATACTGCGAATATATTATTTATTCGTTCATTTATAATTAAAAACAACGCTCAGACAGACACAAATAATCGGTTTATTAAGCATTATCCTCCAATTATACATTAATACATCTTTATCCACTAGTTTTACATGCTTCCATATCCATGACTTATCAGTGATCTATCTGATGACAATTCTCAATTCCAAACAATAGTCTCTATTCCAAACAGTAATAATACAAGAAGTATTTAATAGTGTAACAGAATGATACAGATTTCTGCCGGGCCTAACAACGAACCCAGAAAAGTTTATGTGTTGAAACGATATAGTGACCGCTCTAGCTGGTTATATTATTTATATTTATAATTTTTTACCGTGGATTTTATATAAATTTATTCTATCTATGTTCTGAATATTGATTATGAAGTAATAAAAACAATCGCCATTCTACTTTAACTTTGTAATTAAAAAATAATAATGCTTTATATATTCATAACCCAACACTGAGAATTTACCTATAACTTGGGTGCCATTGAAACACAAAGACGAATACATAAGCACAGTCTGACTCGAAGTGGGTTCCGGTTTCAATCTCCGGTCAGATATCCATATCTAAACGATTAATTTAGATTTTTGTTCTGAGTCTGAACACAGAAAATCTAAATTCATAATTTAGACATCTAACATAAGAAGCCAGAGCGCGTCAGATCTGTATAGTGACCACTCCGCCAGATGGATTGTCAATAAAAAAATTAGAAAACTGCACAGTGTGGAAGTGTGTTTCATTATGAGAAGTATCGCTGCATTTCATTTAAATTTCAGCAGCTCGTGACAGAATTTATATCATCCTATTTCTTTACCACAGCACTTTTATTGCCACTTAATTTGAAGGGCGTACGACATAGTAGTACTGACATAGTAAGTCAGATATATTCGCACCAGACGGTCTCAGTTAATCTGCAAGTATACTATATATTGTTCTATATATATTATATTATTGGTTGGTATATTGTACTAGTTTATTATATACCACATTGTTAGCTATGTATATATTTCTATATATTCTTCCGTTTTAATACATTTTGTATAATCACATTTGGTCCTTTGAGCCGAATCAGTCATTTTATCCCAAAATTAGACTTCGAAACTAACAACATTGATGGCAATTTAATTAAATTAACATATTGAATGGGAATTGAAATTGATGACCACAAAAGGCATTCAAATGATTATGCCAATTACGCTTGTTTCAGTATGAGTCAAATGTTTGAACTAATGTTTACTACTTGTTAATGTTGACGATGTATTTATTTTTTATTATGTTTCATGAACATTGAAGTTAATACCTATCCACGTTATAATTTTTAAAAATTACATTTAAAAAGGTATTTGTTACTTTTATTTTTAGTTCAGCAGCAGTTTGATATTATTCCTTATCATCTGTTTATAAGTATTCAGTGTAAACCAAGTGTACCTCCTTAGTTCAAGTCAGTCAAGTTCAGGTGGATCGTAGGGAGATATACTTATCCGAGGCGTTCACACTTAGTACTCAAGGGTAGTAACGCAACTCTGGCCGACCTCAGATAGGAATCTACTGTACTGTAATTTTACTATCTGGAGTGGGTCATACTGTCCTTGGGCGGCAGTGATGACTTATCATCAGGTGGGCTGCAGGGTCCTGTACTACTTCATTTTTGTAAAAATAACTCTCAACTAATATCTAATTGATTTATATAATTTAATCAATTAAATATACTTTATCTTCAAAAATATAAATCATTATGTCAAGCTTTGAAAGTCTCACAAACCATTTGGGAATATCATTTAATTTCATTCAAATACTTCACCTTACATAAGTTACTCATTTTCTGTCAGTATTCCATTTTGTATACTAATATACAGCAATTTAGAAAATTTACGACATTTACGTATCATTAACGTTATTAAATTACCCATTATAGGCAATTTATAGTTTGGTAGCGTCCCATCTCTAAAATAGTGTTTACCTACTCTTTTTTAGATACGATGTTACTATGAAAATCTCTTTTTACGAAAATTTACACTGTTTTATAAAATGTATAATAATCAAATAAACTCTAAGCTATACATTATGATAGTCACGAACAATGCTCATATAATTACTATTCTGAATTATTTAGTCTGATTGTTTTGCACAAAGCTATTTTAATTAAAGAAATATAGTAGAACGGTTGTTCCTAACATATTCGTCATTACTGTAATATTTATACTTGAGAAAACTTTCTATTCCTTACCAAAACAACTTTGTAGAACTTTCCTTTGCAAACATAAAATAAATACCTATCCTAATATGGCACATGTTATTGTTATAACGAGATATTTTGTTAAAATAAAGCCTGGAACACATTAGGGCAGGCCGCATCGCGACACAAAAATCCGCCTATATTATTTAAGTAAACTTTGTATGAACCATGTGCGCGGTGGCCTGCCACGGCTATAGTATGCGCCAGGTTTAATGAACCACGCATACCATTTCAATTAGGGCTATCCAAACCGCGGGCTACGTGGAAATAAATACTCGTAATTGGCCAAGCTCGAGTCGAACTCACGCATGAAGGGTTCTGTACCGGCAAACTTGATTTTATACTTACCAACTATGGAAATAACTAAATGCATGCAAGCATTTGAAATAAAATAGTCTATAAATATGAGTCAGTTGCTTATAACTCGACTACTACGATAAAACATATGTATAAACGTACAATTTTGATGTCGCATGAACGTCCCTGACTTGAACATCCCCAAATAAAACGGATCCTCAATCTTTTAATGGTACAAAGAAATAGGGATGTGATCGTCAATTTCCCGCGTATCAGTGCCCGCAGTGAGGAAAACGGAAATCAACTGGCGCCCTCCTTATCGGCCGGAAGGCGGCGGCGACGGCGCGTTACACTCGGACCGTCCTTAATTAAATAGAGAAATACGATTCCACAGATGTTTTTCATATCCGCAAAATACCATTTTGATATCACAACATTTTTGCACCAATATTTTTCGGTCGAAAATCCAAGCTAAGTCGTAGTTGTTAATATAGCAGCTGAAGTGATATTAAACATTTTTGGCTTGTGTTTGATTATTTATTATTTAGTGGATTTTTCGGAAAATTGTGAATTAAAAAAATTTTAAGCTTATACTTACCATTTTTTCATACAAATAATCATAACGTTTATTATCAACTAGCGGATCCCCGCAGTTTCACCCGCGTTAAAGAGTTAAATAAGCATTCGTTAATGTCTCTAATAGCAACAAACGTACGCCTGCGATCTTTATGAATTTATCAACTACTACCTTATACATAATTATTTAAAATGACGCGAGGAAACAAAATTAAGACACTCGGAATTGATCTAATAAATTATTTAATTTCCTGTCATTGTCTTGCTAAAATCCTTAATATGGAAGTACTGTCAAAGGACCGTACATTCTTTAGAGTTGGAATTCGTTTGATGCATCCAATAAGAAGAACCTTATCCGTGGAGAAATCGTCAAGGGAATACTTTCGAGGCACGACTCCGGAAGGGACTCGCCGGAAAGTGAAGTTTCGTGTTAAGGTGACGAATACAATAAATAAGGGTGTTGGGAGTTACAAAGTGCAAGTGACACGATATAAGAAGAATCAATTCCTTTATTGCGATGGAAGATCCATTACTGGCCCTATCAACTTACTTGGAATTTCATATAGTTATATCTTCCAAAGTGTTCAAGTTGTAGTTGCGCTGCCGCAATGAATTTCCTCTACCTTCTTTATAATATGGAAATATCAGATAGATAAGATTATATTATCCTATATTAACCCAGATAAGATTAGTCTTACCTAAGGTTGTTCACAGATGCGTTGCTACCACTGAGGTTAGTCCTCGCGTTGAAAGGCCTCAGATAAGTATCCCTTACCACACAATTGGAACTAGTGTGGCAGTGGTGCCGTAAGAATATTTTTATAGGATTCTACCACCTTCAGACCTTTCCTTTGATGCCGTTCAAATTATGTCACTAATTTAACTTTCCGTTCCAAGGACATACGACCCTTCATTGGTATTAAGTTGAGGTGTTTTCTGCTAAAAGGCAATATGCAAATCCTAGCCGCTTAGCTCCCAAACGTAAATGTATTCAAATTCCGTAGATCGAAGTGTTCGAAATCCTGAGGTGAGAACAATGGAACTCGATAAGACAATTTGAATAAATTATGTCTAAAATGAATCGGCCATAACGTGTAACCAGCGACGATAAATATTTTGAATGGATGTCAAAAATTTCCAAATCGTTGATAGCAGTTGGTACGCTTAGGACTTTTTTATTTTAGGTGGGGAAACCCTGCATGGGTTCTCTCAATGCGAAGGCAACAGAAAGGATAGGCCGGACTCCTATCGGTTAAAACCTGCGGTCGCTCTTTGTTGGAACTGCGGTTATGCTAGAAACCTTCCTCCGTGGTCCTGATGGCGTAGACCTTCCTACAGTAACCTACCTACAATTAACCTTACCTAACTATAGTAACCTATGTTACGTCTAGGTCTTTTAGTCCTAGCAGAAATAACATACAGACCACCTGATGGTAAGTTAACGCTGTAACCAAATTTCAACAGGGGTTCTACGTGAAGTCATCACCAGATGCGTAGACTTCTGAGGATTATGAGGATCGGTTTTCCATATTATGGAGAATGCTTCTGTGATCATACATTACAAATCAATGCACAAGTAACATTCCTTACAGACGTTAACGTCAGTTTCTTGCTCTAAATTAATTTCTATCAGAGTAATGGAGCGCTCTTATTACATTTAGTGATGTATGAGTTTTTCGGGACAGCGTTAATTTTAAACAGCTGTTGTTAAGATTTTATGTCTTTGCTGATGGATATGGATTACCTTATTATCATTGGAGAGCAGTCGTTAAAACTCATCTGATACCTTAAGAGCGGTTTAAAACCAATCGACAAGGCTTAGCCACCAGTATCCTCATCGCGGATTGGAACAGCGTGGTGGAGTACGCTCCAGCCTGCCCCAGTAGTGGGGCAATAGCCCCAGTAGAATACTACTATGCCACGGGTCTATATCCATGCCCAGCTGTGGGGTATAAAACGGGTTGCGATAAGGATTTCTCTTTCCCTACAGTCAAAAATTAGACCCTGGAAAAGGTTGCTCGCAGTCTTTTAATGCTAACCAATGATAACCAGAATCTTAGGATTTAGTCGCTAATGCTCACCATAATGCCCCGGACTGCGCCTAATACTCAACTTCGTATAATGGTAAATATACGTATAAACAAACCGAAACAAAGAAACTCCGTGGATGTAGTCACAGCGGGAATTATGTAAAAAGAAATCCCATAATAAAGAAAGGTTAAACTTAAAATTATTTAAACCTTGTAATGAAATTGTTCTTCATTTCCAGTTCAGTAAAGGAATATCGGCTTATTTTTTGACAAAATTTTCTCTGGGATTACGTGATCTCATTGTAATTGCAAATTCCATTAAAACAAATTGCAGGAGCGTTTTTTTTCACAACCAAGTTGATTAAGACTCCAACAAAATTCTGATAGTAAATAGTAGGTACGTACAATTAGGCGATAGAAGTCAATTTTGAAACTCGAGAACTGTTCGATAGACCTAGTTGTAGTATTCGTTCTGTGTTAACTATGTATTAGAGAAATTCATTTGATTAAGGGACATTTTACCCAAAAATTAAAAATCATGTAGCACCGTTAATTCAATGTACATTATCTACTTGTTTATAAAAACGACTTAATTAAAAATAACTTGTAAAATTCAAACTCGCGTAATTTAAATTCCTATTGCCTGTCCCTCGCAGTTCATTTCCTATTCATGTCACACGCCTCATCATTATTCCGGGAGGACATTTATCATAGATCAAATTTTTCAATTAATACTTCGGAGCTCCTCTCGTCGCTAGGGGGCACTGAACCGTGATCTTATACCGTAATAAGGAAAATTTACAAGGAACACCCAGTACGAAAATATTAGCATCTTTCTCTAATAAAAAAACACAATTATAAGAAATTTTTTTTCGAGTAATGACCGAAACTGCTGAACCGATTTTGACGGTGTTTTTTTGGCGGGTGATATAAGGCGTAAGTAAGGCTACTTAAATATTTGAAATATAATTAAGGTTCTGTAAAAAATGATTAAACGGTTGCGCTTCCCGCGCCACCGACGGGCACCGACGCCGCCATGAATGTCCGTTATGTCAGACATTAGAGCCGACTATCTCTTAAGTTTATATGTTTATTATGTTACCATTTTTAATCCCGGGTAAAACACGAGGCAAAACTAGTATAACGTAGGATTTTTCAAAACACCGAATTTAGTCACTATGGTGTAATTCTAAATAATGCAATGCCTCGATAAATGGAATTTAAAAAATGGAGCGCTACACTGCCACTGAAAAGCATAAAACGTTTCGTGGTCATTCTTCTGAATTAGAAACATATATTCTACGATCTGTCGAATTCTAGTTATAAAGTAAAACAAAAAAATGGAATACTGCTATCATAAAGCAAAATTATACTAGCGTAGCGAAAAATATACGGTCCTGTCGTGTATGGGCGATTTAAAGGAAACGCGTTTGCGAAACGATCCGATGAAATGACACGTGAATTCAATGTGATGCAATGTGATCCGACAGCTCTGTCCAACGTGAAAGCATTGGGCATTGAAACGTCCATTGCGTTCCGCGCCACAGCACCGCCACTACCATTCATTAGGTAAATAGACGTCTTTATATGACATTATCATACCTATTATTAAATGGCGAGAAAATATCAAACTAACTGATGCCATTCACTTCCCGTCGCTCCGCAACTATCGCCGGCATGTGCTTTTGACCACATAGAATACAAGTAGTATCGACTTCGTCTATTTATTGCTTCCGCGCCGCACCGCGCCGATTCGCTTTCGCTCACGTAGAACTATCGTAAATCTGTGATATTAAACATAGCAGACACGTGCCTTGTTCAACAATGTGTATGTTTTTTTTATTTTTGTTATTGAGGGGGGAACCCTCAAAAGGTACTCGTAGCCGTGGGAGTAACGCTGGGTTGTGTGGTAATTGACTGCACAAAAAACCCCCGGGTGGTCGTCTTCAGCACTCCGAAGAGGACACCGGGATTTCCGATAGAACGCAATCGGAGTCCTCTAACCGCCGTTGCCCCATCGAGCTCTTTCCTGAGAGTGATGAGCATGCCACGCCGATTGGTGCACGACGGTAAGTGGCCACACAGACCGCTTTCCTTCCCGGACTGGATGAACGATTCGAGCTCCCACTCTTGCCGCCCGCAACTCCGGAAGCTCCCTTTTAGTCTTCTTACGCCAGAAAGGGGAAAACGTATCCCTATTCTGCTCCCGGTCCTACAGGGACAATGTTGTATTTATACTTACCGTAAAACTACGACATAGAAATGGGATGGTTGAGAAAGAAAAATATTACTTTTTCAGCTACGTCAAGTTGAATGTCTCTACATGTAAATTATTCCCTTTCAGTTGAGCTGCATTCATCCACCACCTTATAAAGTGACTATTCTCTCTTGACATGTCACGTAGTCGAACCATTTGTTACGGCGCACGCGTGCGTCCCAGTGAGATAATACTGAAGTTATAGGTTGCCTAGATCTATTGTTGTGGTCCTAAGCGCTACGATAATCCTACAGTTCCGACATCGGAATAGCTGTTCCGCTAAAATATAATCCAGCTACCGAGAACGAGTTATTATGTTATCACGTGTAGCTGTATTAATAGTTATTGTTGCATTGCAAACAAATACGTGAAAGAGATTTCTATTAGAAAAATTAACTTTAGAATATGACTGATGATAACCTGAATATACATATATGTATTATAAACGAGATTTAAATATTGTTATGAGCAATAAGTATAGACGCTTACCAAAAACATTTTTTCTGCTTGTGCACTGCATAAAAGAAAGAAAATGCGCTTGACACTGGTCAAGCGCTTGCTGTGTTTTGTTTTGAAATATGATGAGGAAAAAAGACACGAAACAATTTAACGGTGTCCTCAGAGATGCAAACGTATCTACGGCTGACTTCAGTTAAAACATCAATCTATCTTACCACTGATTAATATGATGTTTGTATGCAGCGGTGGTCACTTAAATCACGATGATTGCATATTTGCCATTAATTTCATGAAAAACACCTTTTATAGCATTCATATATACGTTGACTTTTAGATTTGGAAAACTTAATTTTAGATCAACCCGATAAAGCTTTACTTAAACACTACCCAAAACTTCGTTACCTTAATCTTATAAGCTCGTGTATAAACAATTTCACTGGAGGTTACATCTTCACGGTGGGGTCACAATCTCTAATTCTAGGGTTGTCACGTTCGGCCCATTTATTTCTGTTCACGTGGTTTTCTCCGTTACTACAATTATTGACATAGACACGTATTGTTATGGCCCTGCATGCATTTTTTATGATGGACGACACGCCACGAATTGAGTTTGTGTCACACTACGCATGACTAGATACGTATCGTTTATTCATTTTTCTCTACGATAAATCGTCTCGTAAAACAACGGCAGTAAAAATATAATTCGAGCTTGTTTGTCGACTATCCTGTGTCTTACGGATATGTTTTAAAGAGCTAATAATAAACGCTAAATAAATGAAAACTTTTTAGAAACGGGTGCTTTACTATGTAGTGTTAAACGGTCTACATAATAGCTACCTCTCTAGTTATAATTATGTTATATTACCGTTTTCTGTAAGTGGCGATATTACCTGCATATTTCCTGTTTCAAACATATCACATGTTAATAACAACAGTCGGTGATAAGACGACCACTACGAAATGCTCATTCGATATCGTATCTGGCCGTGTGTAGTGAAAGAACTGGTTGCGTCAGTAACTCGTATACAGTTCAGGGCTTACTGTTGATGGATGTGGCCCGACTCATGTTTATAAATTGTAGCTGTAAGTTGTAGAAATGATGTACGACTGTAGCTGTTACAACGTACGTATCATTATATGTACTTGCAATTTTAAATCCGGTCTCTATTTAGATATGTTACGTCTATTTATGTCTTCTTACGTAATATTATCTCTGTATAATATTCAATGTAGTAATATAAGTGATCTCAGTATGCAATTCTACTTAATCCAGTTTATTTTATTCGCTTAATTAATATTTTCTACTATCCATACCGTACTAAGTAGATATTAGTATTAACCATTTGTGATTTGATATTCTAATCTACATATTAGTAGAACTGTTTATAATGTTTGTTCATAAGTAAAATTTTAATATTTTAACATGTAACGGGTACTCACGATACGTTTCTTAATTTTGTCGATACAATTTCGACCCAGTTACATGGATCGTGGTCACGGCGAAACCATAAGATGGACTAAATGCTCATTTTCTGCTTCAATCACTGCACTTAAGCCTTAGCACTTCCTATACAAGATACTCTATCATTAAATGTTTAATTTACTTTTATAAACAAAGATACAAAGATAAGTTATTATTAGTGTAAGATAAACCTACACCTTTTAAAAACGGACTCATCTCTATCATGAGACTGTCGGGCGTCGGAAAGGGCAAAGGTTGAATCTGATTGCACTAATCGAGTTAAGAAGAGTGGACATCTAAACAAAAAGAGTAGCACAATTAACGCGAGCGTGGGCGCAGGATGCTCCAACTAGTGGCCTAGGGACGCGTAATTCAATTATGAAGACGTTCTCCGCTCAATAAAAACAAAGGACTCGCGTCTAGCTAATTAATGTGATTATTGAGACGTAAGTATTGGCGCTCTGAGGTGGAAATGCCGTGTTTTTTCGTTGAGATGTCTGCAAGGATTTTTTTGTTACCACTTTGTTATCTTTAGTAAGATTTTTTTACCTTATATTGTGTGTTTTGTTTGTGTTGACTTTTTGAAGTAATATTTGTTGTAGGTATCAGATTTTATACGTTACGATTGTGTACCTTTCCTTTACGTGTGTCATAGGTACCAACCTATGCAATTTTCTTTCTTCCGTTGTTAATTTTCATGAACTATGATTTACATTTGATACATATTACAGAACACCTTATTACCAAATAGAAATGACTCGTAAATGATATTTTCTTTCCCGCCTATAACTTAAAATCTAAAATTTAAAACGACGATCACATTAAATTGAATATTGAAAAACAAACGGCCTTCGAATGAACCGCCATTTAGTTATCATTACGTAAATCTAAACAAAGGTCATAATAAATACTAAACAGCAAGTCGACGTCGTATAAGCAGTTATTAAAGTAAGCAGCAAATAGCCGCTATATAAGCAGCAAATAGCTGCCATATAAGCAGCAAATAGCTGCCGTATAAGCAGCTCTCGAGTAAGCAGATTAGTGTAGGAGCCGAGGTGGACAATTAACGTGTAGACGTTGGAACCGGAAGCGACTCAGAACCTGATCATCTGTATGTGTACTTAGCAGTAGCTGTGAAATTACTCGCTGCTTTTATGTAAATACGTGTTACTCGCATAGGTAGGTTTTTTTACCCGACTCTAGACACTTATGTCGCTATATTGACGCAAACTCTTATGAAGCCTTTAATTAAATGAATTATTATAAGAACACCAACTTATTAAAACCATTAAATGCTAAGGAAATACTGGTAGGTACCTACTACGTGCTAGAGGCGAGGCAGTAAGAAACGAAAATTACAGAAAAAAATATTATTAAGTACTCGTTTGGTAAGTTTGCTATAGTTATATGTATATTTTTTTTTCTTAAAAACCCTTTATTAACGTCATTTCAATTATAACATTCTCCTCAGGAAACCATTTCATTTAATACCCATATTATTTATACAAAGACGAATACATAAACTCCTAGACCCAGAACAGGAACCTAAATTCTTCATGTTATCTGGATCAATACGGACGGGTTCGAAACGCGGGTCGTCAATTTATGATTTGTCATCTTGAATGTTCATTCTAATAACTCATTTCATATTCGAGTTACTTTTTTTGGTTATTAATAACACTTCCATTGCGAGTTATCGATGCTGAGTGTACCCGTACACTCAGACTATCCCGCGACAGGAAGTGGCCACCGGACGCGCGTATCTAGCTACCGTATCTATCTCATTCGCTATACAGCTTTGTCATATTCCACTCTTTCGCTCTAACCAACTTATTTTTGTCCCTCTCTGGTTTTAGCACATCCCATACATCCGTCTCGCTCCCCTAGTACTATTCCAATACCGTGTTCATTGCGTAATGAGCCGGTCGAATTTTATTTTGTATAACCGTTATAAATTATTATGGCATCGTAAGGTAAATGAGTTTGACACTGCTGTGGATGTTACGACGAATATCCGCCGTTGCGCAGTCTTCCGGATCAAAAGAATATTAAAATAAAATCATCTCCGTTTTCTCGAAACAACCTTGTAAATATTTATTGAGATGAACAAATAACCACGCTTAGCAACACATAAAGGTAACGACAAGTATTATTTATTCATCGGCGACATGATAATTAACGCGGTCCTTTACTAGATACTCGAAAATTACGTCTCTATTAAAACTAGATCAAATATGTACACTCGGTTAGTAGTAGTACAGTTTTATTTCGTTTTTGCGGCTGAGTAGACCAGAAGCTGCGCCCGCGCACCAAGAGCGGCTAGAAATCAT
Organism: Telegonus apastus; assembly: GCA_018250635.1. Lineage (NCBI taxonomy): Eukaryota > Metazoa > Arthropoda > Insecta > Lepidoptera > Hesperiidae > Telegonus > Telegonus apastus. The sequence goes on along the minus strand of DWNY01000340.1, from coordinate 5,652 downwards.
TTCTACGTCCGGCCATTCCACCAGTTGCAGCGTTTTAATTATTAATGAAACTGCTCGCGCGGGAAAGCCGCTACGGCCGGCTTTGCTTCCGTTCACGACGTCGAGCTTCATTCATAAAATCAAACACTCAAACCTGGACGCACTATCTCCACGGCCGACACAATCAACACTACACTTTAACGTCTCAACAAAAAGTCCAATTTGCATCCATCGCGTGGGCGCAAGCGTCATCTTACAACGTGACGATCCCCGCGCAGAAATAGACGTCGAAAAAAGTGGTAAGTCGTAGAATGACCGGACGAAAGTGGTTTTTCTCGCCAAAGCAGAAAGTTGTTTTCCGTTTGCGGCGGAATGTCTGCTTACACCTTATTAGGCGAGAGCGTTCTCAGTTGATTTACTCGCTTGTCGTGAATGGGATGCGTTCTGCGAGGTGCGAAGGTCTAGTAATGGAGTGAATGGAGTGACCGCTGTCCCTTGCGTTGCGACTTGCGACAACTTTTACGGTGTTGACGCGCTTGTTGCTTGGCAACCGGTGGAAAAACTCGACAGTATCGCATTACCATTTACGACACGTTAATGAAAATCGAGTATTACCGTAAGTTTCCTTTATGAAAACTTGCTATGATAGCTGTACACGTCCGAGTAAGGATATTACTTAATTAATGTACTAACATTTGTTTCTTGTACCTAAGTAAGAAGTTGCAAATGTGTAACTAGATATGATGGTTACCATAGCATATGGACTCGGAGTGTATTAAGGTTTACAGTTTTACGTCGATTATTATTCCTTTGGATGTATAGAGAGATATATTTTTAGAGTCAAAATATTTGCCATGGTTTCTGTCTATACAAAATAATAAGGAAAAAGGTTCTGCCATCAATCATTGCTAAGAAGGAAAACTGCTTTGAGGCTAACGTAAAACACTTCAATTGCTGAATTTCTCATGTGAGATCTTATACCGTCTTGTTTTCTTTATTATCCATAAGTGAATCGAGCGGGAATATTAGAACATTGCTTTTACTTTTATGTCCCGTGATCTTGTATTCACAAGCGAAATTACATAGACTTATCGAGAAGATTTTAGTTACAATGACCGTATTCATTCGCGGTACCTTCTATGATGAACTAATCATCTCGATATTAAAAAAACGTGTTGAACTTGTAAAGACAAAGCTGTGGAATAACCTCGTGTTACCATCATATCACGGTGATTCAGGTACAGTTTATATAATTCACAGGTACTTAATATTACTTACGCCACCTATTAAATACTTCTATAATGACTATTTGGAATAGAGACTATTGCTTTGAATTGTGAAGTGTCAACAGATAGATCGTTGAAAAGTCGTGGTATAGAAGCACGTAAAACTAGTGGATAAAGATGTATTAATGTATAATTGGTAGATAATGCTGAATGAACCGATTATTTGTAAACCTATTGTAGCGTTGTTTTACATGTGATTGTGATTACATGAAAAAATATGTTCTTTCTTTATTTCTAATTTTCAACTACCATAGTAGGTATTATATTATTTTATATTACCAAAGACCATTAAAAACAATGTACCCTGTGAAATATAGTTAAATCTTTAACCAATTACTCTTGACGGGTTATATTAGAATATGGTCTTCCTCATACGCTTGTTACTTATTGGGACTATTTATAACACACCCAAAACCAACGCATCCGAATTTCTGCGAAGTAATCGAGGAGCGAATCTTCCAACCTTGCGAGTATTTTGCACGAACAATAAACCTTCGGTGCCACACTGTCTGCCACAAAGGGTCCTTTTTTACAAATTGTACCTTAGAAATGCAACCTGTGTTCAAAATTTACAAATATCGCCTTTATATTGAAGTGCATTCTGCTTAATTTCGTGGAACTAATTTGACATAATGAGCAAACTTTTTGTGTTACCGGGCTTACAAATGCTGAGCAAACCGGATATAGAATGGCCCTTTGAATGGGTGTATAAAAAGTACATCTACGATTATGTACGATTTGTCGTCACCCGATACGATTTGCGACTAGCGAGCGATTATTATATCGCGTTACGGAAGATATTGTGAGGAGGAAGTTTTTCATTAGACAATAAAATTGCTTCATTCAAATGTATTGCTGTTTAAACGGGCATGAACGTTACGTGATGCTGCCAGACCACAGATGTTCCCCTTGCGAACTAAGTTGGAACTACTCATTGCATACTTGTACATACGTAGAATGTAACAAATAAACGAACATAAATATCTTATATCAATGAGCTTATGAGGAGTGTTCAAATTCCTTCAAAATTTCCGTTAACTTATATTGAATCTGGAACAAATATACGCACCACATAACTTATGGCGAGTAGGTAACTGGGTATGGTAATTTGTAACACTTTACTAGCCGTTACTGTACACTACTACGCAGGTACTTTATACATTTTAATACCTTTCGAAGAGATCCCTGATCTAGAGATAAACCTTTTGTTTTTCAATAACATTTTATACTTAGTTCATTTTAAAGTTTGAAGGTGTAATTGTATTATAGGTTACTTAGAAAGAAATAGTTTGCTATACCTTATGCCATATTATAAATAAAATATAACTTGGTGGCGGTAGAAAAAGTGATAAGACTCTTTGTAGTTCAACTCCAGAGGCAACCATTGATAAAACAGGTATCTATGAAAGGTAGTTGCTACTTCAGTCAAAAGGATTGCATAAAAAAAATATATACGTGACGAATAAATAACCTCTTTCCGTTGGGAACTCGGTTAAAAATATATTACATATTCGGTTCAGTACCCAAATGCGAACCAAAAATGCCAAATAAACACTTATTTCCTTATTGCGACGTTCCAATTTAAGATCAGAAATCTTGACATTAATATAGACAGTTCTCACGTGTTGTATGCAACGGATGAATCACGTTACGTGATGTCACCGAGATCAGTGTATGTAAACATAATTAGTAACATGTCAATGTGTAAGCGAATTCTTGTGTGATGCATTAAGTTTGTTACATTGCAACTTTGTCATTATGAAAAGCGCCTTTAATAAATGTCAATTTTTGTAAAATAAAAAAAATACCGGTTGCTTAAAATGAATTGACTTTGATACCCACACTTCACTTTAATACCATTTGATATTCTGTTTGCAGGCGCCATCCGTCTTATTACAAAAAACTTGTAAAACCCAGTATTAAACCTAGACTTAATAGTCTGGGGCTAACATAGTAAAGACAACCATGTACTAAATGTCCATAGAATAATGAATGAAAATTTTCAGATATTTCCAGATGTATTGAAGTTCCATTTCGTAAATATGTCATAAAATTTATGATTTTCATGTAAAATGTGACATGTTTCGAAATGAAATCTAAGTTACATCTTTGTTTACAACGGAAACTATCGGAAGTTCGCGTTTTGAAATAAGGGGGCCTATGTTTCATGGGGATACGTGCAGTGGAACACAGGTGAGATTTGTTAGATTGAGAAGGAGATTTTGTCATGTAAAATGTATGGGTCTTGATTAAATTAATAGTGATAAGGTATATACAGTATTGGAGGTAGAAAGCTTCGCAGTTCGTTCACGGCGCCACTACCGCAATCTATCAGTTCTTACCTTACACGTATAGCAGCATTGTTATTATAAGATTGTTTTCTGTTTTAAGGCTGTAGTAATGTCGATGAACAAATGATTTACTCCAGTTAGGATCTTTTTTCAGGTTATGGAAATTACAAACGAGCATGCAGCCCACCTGATGGTAGTGGCCACTACAGCTCATCGACATCTGTAAACAATCCTAGATAAGTCACAGATCTACCTAATGTCGGCCACAGATGCGTTGCTACCCCTGAGGACTAAGTTGCAACATTTCGAATAAGTATGTCTTCCTTACCACACCCTGCAAGCCAGAACACAGCAGCGCTTAATACTGCTGTTATAAGGTAGAAATAGGCGCGGCGGTGGTACCGCCGGAGTCGAATCACAAAAGGTTCTACCACCGTTAATTCGGAGTGATTAAATACGTCTACGGGTGGCAGTGTCCACAAGACATCAGATAGACTGTACCATATTTACTACTTCTATGCCCTAAAAATCATCGTTGAGTCACTTAACCACACTGGTAATAGATATAATTAACGTACCGTTCATTATAACGGTACCAAGAATACGAATAGTTATTTTCGATGCGAAAACAAAACGCTAAGTTAAATTATAACGATATCTCATTCTGTGCGTTTCAACAAATCAACATATTACGCTTTCAAAATATTTTGGCGCGACATCGCCCCTCATTTTCAAGAAATTATCCATCATAAGGCGAACGGTGATTTTTCACAGAGCCGTGTTTTCACAATGTACGGAATTAACTCACAGATGAAGTTAAATATAGTTAGAAAATACAGCGAAAATAAGCGAGGTGATGAAACTACGTCTCTCTCACCTGCTCGTTGACTTATTAATGCTTCGTGTTTTGAGTTATCCGTAATTTATTCAGGAGATGAAATGTTTTCAAAATCTTTGTGTAAATCACATACATTCGTACAGAGACTTATACGAGGCGGTCTAACTTAGGGCTCAGGGGTAGTAATGTACCTGTGGTCAATCTCTGGAAGGAATCTGGTCTTATCTAAAAGGTGGTAGAACTCGTTGTGGTTCCACTCCGGCGGCACGACCATCACACTGTTTCTGCCTTATTAACAGCACTTGAGCGCTGCTATGTTCTGGTCTGAAGGGTGTGTGAAACATTTGTAGTTCTATGAGAGTACCACTAACATATAACATCATATAACATTTGATAAAAAATTATGAATATTATATGTTGGTTAAACATTGATATATGTGAAGTGGATGTACATACGTCATCATGTCTTTTTTGTGGTAGGTAGCAAATAAGGCATGATTTATAGATATCGGTGTAGGCCAAAAAAAGTACGCATTGACTTAATCTGTCAGAATATCAATTTGTATTTATCATTTTTATATTTATTTCTACCTAATAACAGCAATGTTAAGCACTGCTGAGTTCTGGTTCGAAGGGAGTGAAGGGAGACAATTATTCGAGACGTTTCAACTTAGTCCTCAGGAATAGAGCAACGCATCTGTGGCTATCTCAGGTAGGACCGTGTTCTTAACTGAGGTTGATTACAGACGGGTGGGCTGCTTGCTCGTTTGTCAAACAATAAAAAATAATAATTGCAGCCTGTCAGCCATATTCAATGCAAGTCTATTGACGTCTTTTTAAAATTAAAAACATCATTTGAAATTAAACCCCTACGGTCACGTTCGAGCCAATACGGTTTATTGTTGTTAGCTGTTTGTTTACGGCTAAATAAAATATGCAATACGGTTCGTGATACTAAGTCGTTCGCTCAGTATTTTAACTTTGAATGGCAGCTATAAAAGGAAATAAAAACTATGAGCAGGCATTTCCTAAATCTTCTTTTTTCAATTTCATAATATTGGACGTATGCTTTATTATTTGCTTAATATAAGCTATATATTGTACGAACGGAGCTCTTTAACGGTGCCATAGACTCTTGCGTGATTGTAAGATATATTTTCAAAAGTTGGAGATTTAGACAGTGAGATTTTGCTTCACTTTCACATTAATATTATAAAAGTATGTTTGTATATAATCTAATTATTCTGTAATAATAAAA
>DWNY01000339.1:0-17340 GCA_018250635.1 Telegonus apastus | reverse complement strand
CGGCCGCCGCCACCACCCACGCGCTGTTGGCTCCGCCACCGCCATTCTCTGGAAGAATTCGTAAAAAATATCTTTACTTCCACCATTGAGATATTAGAGAAACTTTTACAGGTCTTTATGGTTCCACACCGGCGGCACCGCGGCTGCGCCTATTTCTGCTGTATTGCAGCAGTGTTAGGTGCTGCTGTGTTCTGGTTTGAATGGTGGTAAGAGGGAAATACTTATTCCAAGCGATCCAGGGTAGCAACGCATCTGTGGCCGACCTCAGATGTTGATTACAGATCGCCTGTCGCCTGTAAGGCAATCTCCTCTAAACCCCAAAACAAGTATGCCGTAAGAACACAGGTATTTCATAAGTAAAGAAATTAAATTTGAATAACATAAGCTGGAGCTATTTCAATTTTTAGGCATTTATAACTGGCGCTTCATATTAGCGCTTGAGGTAACATATAACATTGTACCTATGGTGCAATTGAAGACATCTCTCTCCAATGACAGCAAATCAGTGTTTGTCATAGAAGAGGCCTCAAGTACATTGTCGGAGATAAATTTAGAATTGATCGAAATTGATCAGAAATGTGTTGCATGGGCAGCACATAATATCAGAAAGACAGAAAGACACAGACGCGAATTTGTTTTATAGCGCATTGATAATAAATTACTTCAAGCATACGCATAAGAAGGTCACGTTTATTATGTGTCGGTTAGAAATTACACAGCAAACGTATATCTATTATACTTTCACGAAGTTGGTTGAAAAGTTTTTGAAAATTTCACTGGAAGACTTGAAGAAATCGCTGTTTATCAATAAGAATTCTTGCTTTAGATTGTACGTTTTACTGTTCTTTCCTACTTCCTACTGCTGTTCCTTCGTACTGTGCTTTCATTTTCGTCGTTATGATGGTTAACTTCGGTAAATTCCACTTCGAATATCGGTAAGCGTTACAACAGGAGCAGTTACCGGGACAAAGCATGGCGGTGTCTTCGTCGGATCCGTCCGCGCAGTGGTCCACGCCGTCGCACATGAGGTCAGCACTCACGCAGAACTCCCGCTGCTTGCACCGGAACTCCTTGCATCCGTGTTCTGCAACTCAATGATGAAGGTATTTATAGACACTACGTTTGTTGTTGCGGGTATTCGCCAATGTATTTGCATTAGCGGATACTTTGGTCATGTTGACATGCAGGACATATTGTGTACAATTTCGCTTATTTTTTTGTTCTGTTAACTATTGTTAGAAGGTTCTTATGAAAGAAAAAATGTAAGTTTAGGGAAAATAAATAAAGGAATCTTTTTCGTTCTTACCTCCAATAATCCACATAACCTCCACATTTATGAAAAGTGTACTTATTTCTTATTCTACTTAATATACTTAATAACAGCAACAAACAAAGCAACGCATATGTGGTCATATATCATATGTGGCCTTAGGTAGAACTTTAATTTTATCTGAGGTTGATTACAGATATCCATAGGCTACAGGAGCCACTTACCATCAGGTAGACTGAATGCTCGTTAGCCGCTTCGTGTCAGACTAAGACATAAAATGAACAAGCCGACCGCTTTCGACGTCATTCATATAACATTAATTTGTAAGCATTGATTAAACTCCATAATGTGTTTAAAAAATAACCGATTACGGTTTAATGGCTCCAAACAATGCAGAAAAGGGTAGCTAACAATCTATCAGATTTACGAAGACAATGAATGTCAGATGTGATAAATTTCGTCGTTTAAATTTTTTAATAACTGTTTTCTCGCTATTAACCTTAGACCAAAAAATACAGACTGAAATAAAATATTACGTTGTTTAAATTCGGACCTTTCACTAAATTCATGAAATTCAACGTAATCAACATATGTAATCACATCTGAAGGGTGTGGTAAGGAAGACATTCTTATTCGAGGCGTTCCAACTTTCCAAGGGTAGCAACGCATGTGTGGCCGATCTCAGGTAGGACTGTGATCTTATCTGGGGTTGATTACAAATGTCCACGGGCGGCAGTGGCCACTTATCATTAGGTGGACAGAATGCTAGTGTGTTCCATAACATAAAATAGGTGCAAATTGTTCATCAATGTTTGTCAAATTGTATTTCAATCTTGTTAAGCTTGTGTTATTCGTTGTCTCTTTCAATCACCTCAATGTAGAAATTTCACAAATACGTACAATGTCCGCTAAGTTATAGGAAACAAAGAGAGAATTAGTAAGTTATGTATTAATAAACTTATTTTGAAATGCGGATCGGTACATAATATATACAAATAAATAAAATTTAAGTGTCTGTTTGTTTCAAAATAACAACATTTCACTAAATGCATATAAAGGTATACACGGTATCTACAACAAAAATACAATTATAAAAAATTTCGTCTGACCTCTTGGCTGAGTTGATCGACCGATTTTGACGAGACTTTCACTGGGAGATAGCTGAAAGTCTAAGGCTTAACTTACGCTACTTTAACTTTCGAAAAAGTTATTAGCGCGCTCCACGCGAATGCAACCGCCATCGCGGGCGGTAATGTCGGTTGCTATTAGACAAGTATATGGTATAAGGCGTAACTTAGGCTACCTTAAGTTTTGAACGCGGGATTATTAGAGCCGTATATTACTTATGTTAATATATTTATGCCTTTCCACTCCTTTGACGCGGATGAAACTGCGGGAATTAGCTAGTAAAAACTAAAATTAAATCTCTTACAAATTTCTTTATATTTACATGCACTTCAGAGAAGAGCTCTCCGTAATGAAATACTTTATCAGCATGACTTTCTTTTTCACTCAAAGAAGAATTTATAATTAAAGCTATACAAAAGCATTCTTCTATAGCATAAAGAATTTTGCGTTTAATTTCGCTACTTAAAGAAAGGATTAATTAGTTTTTTCCGCTGTTGCGTCGGTTTCATTCCAACTATATTATCCTGGGTTTCAGGCTGTCTTTATTTAAATAACTATACATATATTTAAAATTGAAGTGTATGTCTGTAATGTAGAAAAAATAAATTTTTACTACTTAAATGCATATAAAAGTTCACAGTACTCATAACATAGGTAGAACTCTATGTGGTTCGACTCCTGCGGCACCTCCGCCTCACCTATTTCTGCCTAATGACAGCTGTGCATAAATGCTACTGTGTAGGGTTCAGGGTTCTGTTATCGGGTTATGTTCTGGTTTAAAGAGTTTGCAAAAGACATACTGTTACATCTTTGGAGGATGTAATGGTGCCTAAACTTATATGGTTTGAATTTCAAAGAGAAAGACGTTACAGCAAACCTGTTGTCCTTTTAACTTGCGAACGGTGAACTGCATGATGCAGATTGTAAATGAGTGTTGCACTATAAAAACGTCACAGATAACTAATAGTCTATGAATCACTTAAATTTTATATAGTCTGGAAACCACTTTAATTATCGTATTTTGTTTAGTCTGGGAACCACTTTAATTATTGTTGTCTTGCGCCGCAACACATATTTATCCGAAGCGTTCCAACTTAGTCCACAAGGGTGGCAGCGCATCTGCGGTCCACCTTAGGTAAGACTTCGATCTTATCTGGGGGTGATTACTGATGTCTATGGGCGGCAGTGATCACTTGCCATTGGGTGGATTACAAACTCGTTTGCTACTTCCAAACTATATAAAAACAGAAATTATTGTTAAAGTTTTTGTCTGCCTATCCGTCTATTTGTTTCATTTAATTTTCTAAACGGTCGGACCATTGTTTTTAAAATATAAGCCGTTCCCGTCCCACGGCTAGGCTTTGTTTAAAAAGCAGTGAATTTTAAAATATGGAAGACCATCCGATCCATTTGAAATACTCCCATAACAACATCTCAATAGCCCCAATCAGTGCACGTACGATGCTGATAACCAATCAGGGCCAGTCGCCGCGAATGGCTAACTCATAAAAATATTACGACGCCCGGATCCAGGGTCCCTTCAGAATATCTTGGCAATAAATGAAACCCAATATCGACATTAAGTAGGCGACAAGAACTTTCAAAGGTTTTTCTGTCATAAAAGTTACTTCCGTAACCTTTCTATGAAAAAACCTACTTGTGAATTTATTTAGAGTAGGTAACTATATAATATCATATAGGTATGATTAAACATACATATACGTACATATAATGACTATTAAAATATCTTAAATGTTGAATTTTTAATAATATTAAAAAAAGATATATATGAGGAATCTACATATTCATAATACTTTCATCTTATTTCCTAAAATTTATCACACAATATTGTACGAATACACGATACTAGTAGAAATCTCAGTACTTGCGTTGGCATCTTCATCATTAAGACAAGATTAGTGATAAATAATTTGTAAAATCATAGAGCCTGCCTAGCCTTTGCATATAACATTAAATTAATCAGCATAATATACAATAATTAATTCGTTGACAAGGTTCATCCAAAACAGAATTACTCCAAGTAACTTGTTAACTTCTTAAATTCATAACTTGTATTCGTGTAACTTAAATTCGCTCAAAATTTAAGCAACATTCCTTACTACCCAAAACGATCAACAGCAAGTAAGTTACAAGTTACAACGGACGCAGAAACTTCACAGCAACGACAAGCCTCTTAAGCCGCAAAGCAAACTTAACAAAGCAAATATGATTACTTCCGGCAGCGACTCGGTCCCCGTTGAACTTCCCAAATCCCTACGCAAGGGCAACTGTACAAGCAGGTGGGTACAGGTACTTTCCGACGCATCCAGGCCGATATTAATTGCTGCATTTCGTTCTGTTAGATGTTAGTATACGTACCAAGAAATGAGCATTCATTATAACCAATAGTTGTTAAATCCGACTGCGTCAGAAGGAGGGTACTGTTTTTGAACGAATGTATGTATGTCCATTTCTTTGGTACGCCCCACCGCCCTATCGGCTTGACGAATTTTAACATATGAAGTGTCACAATTGTCTTTATGACATAGACAATATTTAAATATGCCTTCAAACGGAGAAAAAAGGGGGGATAGGAAGAAATATTTTTTTATCATAACAATATAGCTTTCAAATGGATATGAAAGCCAATTCATTTTAAAAAGTCAGGTTTTTTGTTTTTAAGATGATTTTCTAGTCACAACGAAATATATTCCGAAGCGGTGTTGGATAGTTTACGCTACAAAAGTTATTGTTGGTCAATTTTCGAGAAATAAGAATTGAATTTAAATCGAAATTAACATTTAAATACTGTCTCTATCATTAAACTGTTATCCCATGACATTACAATTTTTTATATATTTTTAAGTGATTATAACAGTAACAGGAACATTAAATTCAAGTCTAAATACTATTTGAAAAGCGTGTCAATATAACAATTAAAAGTTTTATATTTAGTAAGATTTTTTTATAATACTCTCTTTAATGTATGTGGAAATTGTATTTGCCATGTCTCATTCTTTTGATCATCGATGGGAATAAAATAGTGGCCTACCCTTTAAAAATTCTCTTTAATCAAATAGGACATAAATTGTAGAAATGTTAAAAGAGAATCTAATAATTTCACAACCGATTCCCCTAATTTATTTCATAATAAAAAAATCTTAGATTACAATTATTACGTTATGAAATTGTACCATATTTTTTCCAATAGGACATCTTTAAGAAAGCGACCCAGCATTAGAGTCCATTGAGTAAATAAACACAGCAAAGAATTTTTAAAACACTCGCTAAACAATTAGACAATTACCAACACGAAACAAAAACAGTAACACGAAGCCTCCAAACTCCATAAATGATTATATCCGGCTCCAACGCAGTCCTCGTTGAAAGTTGCCAAATCTCCCCACGCGGGTACGCATAGGTACAGGTACTTTTCCACGCGGCCGGGCAGAAAATTTAATTGCCCTTTTGTGCCCGATTGTACTCGACAACAAAGGTATTTAATACGGAAATTTCGTATATAAAGGTTTATGGTATAAGCTTCCCTATCTGTTTATGTGCAATGCTATACAATGATTAGCCATGAATGTAACGTGATTAGAGTATGGGGAGTCAGTTAATTACGCATGTCTTCGTTTATTTTCCTACTAGCTCATACCCGCGGTTTCACTCGCGTTGAAAGAATAAAAAGGCATTCATTTATATCTGTCTTCAACTGGCATTAACGCCCGTTACGGCCGCAAGCCCGTGAAGCGCGCGCTAATGTTTTTTTCAAAAATTAAAGTAGCCTAAGTTATACCTAAGACCTTTAGCTATCTTCCAGTGAAAGTCCTGTCAAAATCGGCCCAGCCGTTTAGAAGATTACTTCTGCCAAACATACAGACAAAAATTTTTGTAATAGTGTTTTTGTTATAGGTTCCGTGTATACTTTCGTATGTATTAAATATAAAGTTGTTATTTTGACATTACAAACAGACTCTTCAATTTTGTTTATTTGTATATATGTAGGTAGGTTTTTATTAGTTTTATGACATTGATCCCTAATAGAACTACCTTTGATCATATGCTCTCTAGATCTAGCGTTACTTAAAAAGCGTCCAAAAATAGCCACTAACTGTTAGCCTCTAAATCGCTTATGTTTATATTTATAACACTAAACTTTATTTTCCAATCACGATGAAGTAATGGGAGAATTCGACCAATGATAACGCTGTAATTAAACTAGTGTGCATGAATCACGCACACATGCTTTAATTTCTTGGAAGTTTTTCGCTGGTACTGACAGTGAAAAACTGACTGACGTTGTATCTATAGAGTATACAATGAAAGATAACTACTCCCATACTCATACGAATGTAATGAAAAAAAGAGGCAACTAATTAATTAAATTTGGAAGAGGTAATGGTTATCAGCATTTTACTGCAAAATTTTCATCTATATGAAAGTTAACTTCAGTTGACACGTGATCAGATGGAAATAGAGCTTCCAAGGACCTGCGTTACACAATTATGTTCACGCTGTGTACTCTTTTATCTTGTTTAACTAGAAAATTATCTTAAAAATAAAAAAAAAACCGACTGTATAAAATGAATTTACTTTGATACACATATTGTTATGATAAAAATATTTCGTCTCTTCCCCTCCTTTTTGCACCGTTTGCAGACGCCATATTTAAAAAATGTATAGCCTATGTTATTATGACAACTGAGCCGATTCTAACGACATCTTACATGTTAAAAATCGTCACGCCGTTAGGGCTGTGGAGCATGCCAAAGACATGGACATACATACATAGGTACATACATACATTCGCTCGGAAAACGTCACCCTCCATCTGACGCAATCAGGTAAAAAATGTATCTGCGTTAAGGCTGACGCTATCTAATAAGGCACTGCAGCTTAATTACTAGAAATGGCAGCATATATATTTAATTAGAATACAAATCTTGTCAAATTGACAGATCAATATATATTTGTAATTCATTCATACTGTTATGCAAAAACATAATAAAACATCAGCCAACGATACGCCTACAGTTCCATGCAATTGACATGCGGAGCAAAATCGCGGGCAATGACTCATTAAATAACCCTGGCGGGGTGAAATTATAATTGCTACGTATGTGCCCAAAATGTAGCCAACAACAAAGGCTCGAGTTCACATTTAATGGGCATCTGTGTTGGTTTTACATTATACGAGTAACGACGGACGCTCTAAGGAGGGTCACTCCGAGGTATGAACAAACAGTGCCCGAAAGCACTTTGTGTTTAAATCAAAAACATTTAATATTTTATACAGAAACAAGAATGTTATCTGAAAAGTATACAGTTTTGTTCTACTTTGGACTTAATTTTAACAGCTTGTAACTTTGTTGAAAGAATTAATGTGATTAACACGGTCTGTTTTAGGTTGATTTCGAAATTAGCAATTAGAAGGCTTTGTCATTTTTAAAACTTGCGAACAACGGTAGGTAATAGGACAACGGAAATATAATTATTTGATTCAGTGGGATCTTTATAATGGAACTACGTTTTCCTCAAAACCTTGTTCTAAATTTAGAAAAAGGTTTATTTTGGAGGTACGAATTATATAGGACATATTTCCACCCGAAGAACCACTAAAAAAGACCATCCCACTTCAAGCAATTGAAATGCCACGGCTTACTGGTAATCCTTTATACCAACAGCAGAAAATACGTCACAGTAAAGCAATAGAACCTAAACATCCTAAGGTTTTTTTCCAATAAAAAGAAATAGACCAGCTTGTTTGAACGCTGTCAATAAAAGTGGAAAAATAGCTTGCTGACTTCAGTAATAACGAATTAAATTTACAGCCTTTTCCAGTAATGCAAACCCCGCAGGACAAATGAGGGGTAAAGGTCCACGGGTCAACCGACCCCGATGCGGAGGTCAATCGACAAGTTCACACCAGAGCCAATATCAATAAAATTTATTACAGTCATTATTGTCGAAATATTGGCAACGGCAAGTAAATAAAGTGTGAAAAACATCCGGTGGCAAGATCTTTCCAATATGTTGAAGCAACAAGAAGGGTCTCTGACAGCCACAAGACTGCAATAAATAATAGTAAAGTTATGCTTCTAGAAGATATTGAAATTGCTTCTCAGAAATTCAATCCGCTATTGTTGCAAACTTGCAAAGTAATTGCTACGAATAGCAAACGAAACATTTTTCCCATAATGGATTTCAAGAAAGAAGAATCAAATCACAATAGTTCCGACATTTTTTTGTTTAAATCTAACGATAACGCTGACGGGCTGCCTCATGGTAAACAGTCACCGTCACCTATGGACATTTGCAACACCTGAGGAGTCTGCCATGCATTGCCGGCATTTTTTAAAAGATAATAAAATGTGAAAATATATTTAAGGAAATATTACTATTTCTGTCCAATTTAACAACAGCTATTCTTTAGACTATAGATGAAAAATAAAATACAAGTATAGTTATGTATATAAATAATACGCATTCTATCATAAATTATTATCAGGAATCCTTAGAAATCCTTTCTAAGGTCTTACGAAAGCTGGTTTTGTATAACGACATAAAAGATTTCTGCCTTGAGCCTAACGAGATAGGGCGCAATGTTTTGAGATACGAACAAAACTGTATTATATAAATGGAATTCTTTTTTATTTTGCATTTATAACGAGTACTGGCTGTAAAGAATTTTGATTAGAGCCCAGACCTTGACTTGAAAAAGTTTATAGATTATTCATTTTCAAGCGTAAAATAGATGTATGTTATTTCCTTTAAATCCCTTTTTTACTCGTCAATCTCGTCACATTTGTGATATTATTCGTCAGACAAAGAAAACGAATTAATTTAGTAGATTTAGATTTAAATAAAATTGAATCCTCCAGCATTAAACTCAATATAGACAAAAAACCTCATAGACAAAGAAAAGCACACCTCCCTCTATTGATGTGCTTGTATACGGCAGCGTTCTTACAGAATTTCCTAAGTTTCCTCATCCTGTTTCCTGTCATCAACACATCACAAGGCATGTACATACTTACAGAGGTAATGGATAGACTTCCTAATGCAACAAATAAATAACTTAATCTTGATTGTGATTGTGACCGCGAAAACAAAAACAGTAAAAAATCAGTAAAACAGTAAAAAATTCGATAAACTATGGAACGTAAAAAGGGCATAAAGATTATTAATTCGGATAAGTCCTTCCCTTAAACTGTTACTGGCAACAGGTCGTGAATGAATGTCATTCGGAGGATACGCAATAAAGGGATGTATAGAATTTTTTATATAAGGGTGGAATGTGTAAACGAACTGCCCTGTCGGCTGTTTGTACGAATAAATAAACATTCGGGGAAAATTAAATAGGACGATGAAAGAGGGGTCGACCTTCGCAGATGCCTGTTCCCGGTGTACGAGTATGTGCCTAATGGAACGCTCGTTTCTTTTAGATTTATTTCCTCGTCAACTGGATTAGTGACATCCGTTTAATATACTTTTACACTCATTCAGCGAACTCTCGGGATTACAAGCATCGCTGCTTATCTGCTTCCATCTTTAACGAGAAATATAAATCAGCTTGCAAATTCAAGGAATGCTTATTTATTTGGAAAATATGGGTCGCAATTTTCGTCTTACTCACATGCAGAATATTTGTCAGAGATTCTTATGGTATCTGTTTGAAAAGATCTCATATTATTATGTTAAACCGATTTTCCTGTGGTGGATTATTAAGTACTATACTGTGTAGTAAATTAAACAGAAAACATATTAAAGACAGAAATACATCTTCTTGTTTACAAGTTGCATTCTTTGGTGGCAGAATCCTTTGTGGTTTGACTTCAATGGTACCACCACCACACCTGTGTCAGCTTAGTAGGCGTTAGCCGCTGCTGCATTTTGGTCTGAAGGGTGTGGCAACTTAGTCCTCAGACGTAACGATGCATCGGTGGCCGACCTCAGATAAGACTCTAATCTTATGTAGGGTTGATCACAGATGTCCATGGGCGGCAATGGTAATTTATTATCAAGTGGATTGTTCGTTTGCCAATCCAATATTATTAAATCATAAAAACTTCCTCTAATCTCAATTGTCCATGTATCATAAAAACTTACTGGGATCCTTGACGGCAGTGATGACAAGCTTGAATCCGTTTGCGTCGGTGCCCCAGTTGTCAGTCACGTACTTGAGTGTGACGAAGTTGCTCCGCGTGAACAACGCTCCCACCTGCTGCTTTGTGTTCCTGCAGGACAGGTCCGCCTGGAACGAGGACACGAGTTAGCTTCTTCAATAATAATTAAGGGAATTTCTGTATTAAATTATATAGATTGCTTATTGTTGTTCTTTGAAGAACACCTTTTTAGATAGAATTTTATATGCCTTTGAGTGGTCTGTAACTCTTTTTAGGGTTGAAATTGATGACTTGGATCTTTCTCCCGGAGAAATTGAAGACATAGACTATGTAGGTATAAACTTTTATGTTTATGAACAGTGATGTAGTGATTTATTCATCACCACAGTAGCTTTAAGTCTTGATGTTAAATGATTGGTAAAGGTATATATTAGTAAGTTTATGTTGAATATTTTGGAATTATTTATTAGTCCATGTAATGACTGAACAATTCAAATGCCTACTTAATTTGAAAAATTATTGTCAAATTTTAATGTGTTAAATCAACTAAAAGATCTCAACAAACTTGGGTCAATTTATATCACAATTATTTAAAAGGATGAAACTTCAATTGAAACGTTTACTAAAACAAAATCATCGTACGCATTTTAAAATAAATCGAGCGTTTCATAGAACTAGTTCGATCTCAATAACATCGAAGACAAAGTAGCTCTCGAACAAAATGAGCAAACGTGCTCCACATAAAGTAATCGAGAAGTACGAGCTTGTACTCTATAACTGTATAGAGTTCTTTATTGAACAAATGCACAGGTCGTCCCTGAGCTCTCAGGCGCCGGCAATATTCTCTTCATCGAGCCCCGGCTTACTGAGCGATGGCCGCATTATATCGCTGTCATATTTCAGGGAGAGCGATCGCACAGACGTGACGGCCTCGGATTTAGTTTGAATCCTCCACCGCTATACATCACCCGTCGGGGAGGCGATGGGGTGCATCGAAGGCGTTAGTTGCATCGGAGTTCGCAGTTCTTATTCCTTAAGATGAAGTTTAATAAAGATCTGCCGGACTTTGCTTGATATTAAAATTCCTCGCCTCGAAATTTTTAACTTTTGATTGCCGGCCCGGTTTGATATGCAGCCGTGATCGCCGATATCCGTCAGAACAAAATTCTGCCTCTCATTAAATTTACAATTTATTTTACTACGCTCTTGTGAAATAAAATAATGGTCGATTAACGGGTTAAAGGGTAACATTTTATGATTGGAATTTGCTATTCATGTTATTAAATTGTGAAAACAACTCGATAATAAAGTAAATGGCATTTTACCAAATAAAATCCGTGCCTAATAACCTTTCAGCGGTAACATAAACAATAACGTATGTAAGCTATATAAAATTATTTATTTTAACTATTCTCTTAAGCAACTTCTGACTACAAACTATTTTCCTAACCAATCCGTTCTCGGCCATTAAGCGTGCGCATTCTGCAATTACAAGAGACGACTCGGTGCCTGCTTTAAATTCAAGCGGTGTAACTCTAAGAACGTCTACATCATGAAAACTTGTAAGAGACTTCTGGACACCGAGCTCAGTAACTCGACTGAACATTGACCCGCCCAATAAGTGCTGGAAGTATTCGAACTTGGCAACTGGTAACTCAAGTGGACTTGTCTGTATCATCTGTAACGAAAGTTGTGAACTTCATCCCACATTGTTTGTCGGTTATTGTCTTAGATATTCGAGTGCGCATAGTTGGGGATAGTTGGACCCGTGCAGGTGGTCGTAACTTTGCCCTTTGTCTTTGTAATGAATCTGTAACATTGTTTCCACTCCCCGTAGAGTTACGTATGCTGCTTGCGGTTTACCGTTTATTCTATTTGAGCTTCGGTTTTATTTATGGTTGCTATTGTTTCTTTGAATGGTACGTTGAACCCTGAGCCGATTGCAGATTAAACTAATTTTATTTATCTGGGTCTTTCTATTTATTTAATGTTATCTTGTAAGAAATGCTGACAAATATGTCAGCATTTCTTACAAAATTTTCTTACAAATCTATTAGGTATAATAATACCTAATATAATTTTTGGCAAAATTACTTCATTATGTTAAAGTTTTATATTGCTAAACCTTGTATGTAGTAAGTAAGGAGTGGACAGAATATCTTAATAAAATGGCAAACAGAGAACAAGGGTTATATTTTATATAACTTTCCTATGTTTTCCATAATTTTAAAGGCTATAATTAGTATTTAACGTCTTGATAATTTACCTTTTTATAAATCCATTAATATACGTATTGACTAAACTGCAACATGCAACATACGTATTATCAAGAAAAAACTAAATAAACATTCTATAAAGAATCAAAATAACTCATCCTCTCGAAAATATGATGTCGTTAGTCATCGTAACCCCATAAATATTGCCCGCGTAATAACTCCCAAATGTTGTGAACCATTAAGCCAAAGTGAAACTAGGTTTTAACGACAAGAAGCTTTTAGCATAAAATTTCATTTTGTAAGGCAAGATGGAGACGTTATGCGATGAGTCCGCTGCTCCCGACATCAGCCATCACAAGGCTTTGCACGTCAAGGCAGATAGTGAAATATCAGCGCAAGACGACGAATTCCAATGCAGAAATGCGATACGAATTTTAAAGTACGGGAAGGAAGACATTTTATCCCACAAAGAGTTCTAAGTCCACCAATAAAAGAATGTACCAAAATCATTCCGAGCGTTATTGGCAAACGGTTCCACTGAATATAACCTTAATTCTTACGACCCATTACAGGGGACGGAAAATTTTATGTTCTCTTACTAAACTTCCGTAGATTTACTAAATAAATGCTCCTAAAAGATAATAATGAGGCCAGTAAGTACTTAGAGAAGTTTCCCAAACCTTGTTCGAATAAGCCGATATGCCCGAGAAAATGTCAGAATTCCATCCAATTTACAGTTACAATTATGAATTTTCATTTTGAAATACATTCTAAGTAGCCGAATAATAAGAATCGTTCAAATTTAAATTTTTGGAACAATCCTTAATAATACTTCCACTGTGAAATAAATATCTATGATGATCAATTACTTATCATAAAACTGACAAACTTGCATAATATTCATATAAAGAATATGTTCTTTCTAGTTTAGGAGCAAAACTTTTGTGTCTTCATCTTTCGCTACATTACATCTTTTAACTAGCCCTTTTCCATATCATATTAATTCAAATTTTTAGTTCACTTTTTACTTTTTACCCGCAACGTCAAATTAGAATTAGGTTTATTTCTTATTAGTTATTATCTCCTTAACAGCGTTGACTATAAAGGGGTATAAAATTATAATTAAACGTAAAACAGGTCTTTGTTCGTTTAGTTAGGGGAACGCTGTTTGTCGGCTCTAATTGTGTGTGTTTAGGATAAGGAAAAATAAACAAAACACGCCATAAAAGAAAACCGCTCGAAGTTACCGGCCCTTAAACTCCGTCCACAATGGGTACAAGTTGTATAAAGCTCTTTGTAGAGAACCGTTGCGACTAAAACTTGCCGAATTTGAATTTAAAATTCACAAAGTTGCGTCTTTGTTGGTGTGTTAATTATTTAACAGGTGCGATGCCACCTGCCGTCCACCGACTTCGCGGACTCTTTCATTAACATTCTCACTGTGAATATTATATTCTTACTCAACTATAACTTGAGACTTCGTAATCAGCTTATCTAAATATGACAAAGGGTTTTCGATGGACGTCGGTTTAATATAGACGTCAAAACAATGTACAATCAAGATGCCTTCGGATTTAATTAAGGCGAAATTTGCTCCATTTGAAATTAATTTATCATGAACAGAAAAAATGTTTATATCAAAAGGAAATTTTTTCCTCAACGTTTTATCTTTATGTTCTTCAGTCTTGACGAGGTATGTATCTTATTATGCTAATGTTTCAAAGAGTTCCTGTCGCCATTTCCTTCTGAGCTCTGTAACCTAACCATGTAACCTCACCATGTGTATAAGGAAATACATGGAAGTATTTAAAACATTACACGTCTATATCGCCAAAGTATTTGATAAATGCTTTCTACGCTTAAAGTCTCACACTAGGATTTTCCCCTGTGTTGCGGATGCCATGAAAATACACAAAAAGAAATACACAAACATCCAGACCCAAAACAGAAAACTAAATTAGTCATTCAGTTATCTGTCTGGCCGGGGCTCGAACCAAGAACCCACTTCGTGTCAGACCGGTACGGTGACCGCTCTGCCAAGCGAATCGCGGTTCTGGTTGATACTTCTACTATTTAAATTGTAGTAACACCAAACTTGTCTTAACGGTGAACGAAACATCGTGAGGAAACCATCACACCTGAGAGTTCTTTAGAAAAAAAATAGTTCTCATAGATGTGTAAACTCTACCAATTCGCACTTGGCCAGCGCCGTGGACTATGGCCTAAATCCCTCTCACTCTGAGAGGAGACCCGTGCCCAGCAGTGGAACAATAATGGGTAGACGACAACAAACACCAAAGGAGATATTCTCAAAGGCTTTTCTCTTAGCGTTGCCATTCCCACAGATCTCATTAGCATACCTGAGGAGGCATCTTTTATAAATTAACGGTTGCCTAGAGAGCGGTAATAGAGAATAAATGGAACTTATCCGGAATTTGGCGAGTAATTGCCGATCGCGACGTCTTGGAATTCCTCCAAATTGAAAACCATATCGATGGTATTCTCATTATACTCGTACCTCTTATTAAAGGGATTAAAAAATGTATAAAACGTTTGGATAGTGATAGGGTACATTAAAAGTAATAATTCTATCAGTATGTTTATATCTTCTTGCCTTTTTTTTGCACAGATAGTCTAAAGTAATGTCGTGCGAAAAGTACATCTATTATTTCCATGAAAGAAACATTTCAAAGTACTATTTTTATTTGTATCCTTCATTGTTTAGTCTGACAGTAATTATCAATCATTTTCTTGAATCCTATCTTTCTATGTCATATTTCGTCATGCATTAAACTCGCATGAATTTACCTTTACATTATTAAAAGCAATTAACGATTGATGATGATAACATTAGTTTATTTTGGTCTTCTTGTCCGAAGGGTGTAGTAAGGGAGGTATACTTATTCGAGGCGTTCCAACATAGTCCTCAAGGGTAGCAACGTATCTATGGCCGACCTCAGTAAATCTTAACTGTGATCTTATCTAGGGTTGATTCTAGATGTCCATGGGTGGCGGGAGCCATTTACCATCAGGTGGGCTGCATGCTCAATTGCTAGTTCCGTAACATTAAACAAAAAAGTGTGGACTTACTTTAGGTGGTGCGGTGGCATGTGCGCCGTCATACACAAGCAGATGGTCGTTGCAGTCGAGCTGCAGCATCTCGAAGTGCAGCATGAAGCGCTGCAGGATGCTGTGTGTCTGGAAGGTGACGGTGCAGTCCAGGTTGCGCTCGTTGCGCGACCACAGCACCCCGCCATCGAGTTTTCGGTACTGCCGTTGCAGAAAGTGGTCTTTGCATAACGAGTCCATATAATCTGTGGACAATGACAGAAAATGATTATTTTTTTATTAATACTGAACTACTTTCAAAATTAAATAAGATGATATTATGATCTTAAAAATTAGTTAAAAACGATTGGAATTTCTGTCATTATTTTTAATATTCTAATTCTTAGTAAAGTTATTGTTTGCTTAAACGGACATTTCAATTTGGTGCAGTTGTTAATGTTTCTATTCTACGTTTTTAACAAAAGTAATCTAACTTACACAATACCTATATAATGTTCTTCAATTCAGATTTCATTTAGTATGGTAAGATATCATATTTTAGCAATTTAAAGTAGAATATTTTATTTGCATAGAAAAGGTTACAAATTCAGATGTTACAAATAATCGGCATGTCGTAATCTGCTAAAAATACGATACCATGCAAATATTAGTCACAAGAGTAAATAAATTTAGTAAAATATCGATTTAGAAAGTCATGCCGATCGATAATAAATGCCGATTGCTATATTGGCATTCCTATAAAGCCTTTCATAGCGAAACTGTAACTTCAATAGACGCATTATAGCGTGTTTCATCAAACGGGCATCTTCATCCGAGAACCCTTTGTTCCTGAGATCGCACCCGAGCCGTCCCAACTATGTCATTCTTTCCACCAACCCCGTTGTTTCACATTTACAGTAATTCAAAGTAAATACCGCTATTGTGACAACGAAAAGAAAATTTATCACATGCCCTCAAATCCTATCACATTCCCCAACCCGAAAATTTCTCTCGTGTAAACGCAATTTCGAGTATCTACCTTTTTGAGCGTTTCATAAAATTGAATTTGACTTTGCTCAACTTCAACACAGTTATCGGCGAGATAGAAAGAACTTATCAAGTATCCACTATCACTAATCTTAGAATTTATCTGGTCGCGTCGCGCACATCTTCATTATTGGTGAAGTGAATTTGAGATAGTGAACGTTCTTACCCACGCGTGGTCAGCTATGTAAGTTAATTATAAGTTGTAGAAAAATAGATATGTAATGTCAGTTTTTCATACAGTATTTGTTTTTGCAAGTGTCCTGAATAAAAATATATTTCGTGGAGAACATTTGAAAATAACCTAAAAAAATAAAATTATTTTAACAAAATCATTAATCATTAAATTGTTTTAACAAAAATATTAATTCATCAATTGGATACACTAACTGCGTTTTGCATATCTAACATGCTTTTGAAAAAATATAGAAAAGTTTCTCAAAAAAAATACATAAATGAAAATGCAGAAATCAATATTTTTTAGGAGCAGCTGCAGCTCATTGGC
>DWNY01000338.1:0-17341 GCA_018250635.1 Telegonus apastus | reverse complement strand
GTCGTACCATATTGCAAAAGTGGATACAAATTTCAATTTTCATTCATTTATTCATTTTGTAAAACATGTAACATTTTAACAAACTTCCCAAAGTAACGACGTTATTGTTTCGTCGCGTATATATATTTTTAAAATGTTTATTTTAAAAAATTTAATTATACTATAATCCCACTATTATCACAAAATAATGGCTATACTAGTCGGCGAAACTTGCTTCAACACTTATGCAGACGTATCATCGGAAACGATTGAATGCCTGTCTTTTATGTATAACGTTAACATACTATCTTGCACGCGACTTCGCTCACTGTTTTTTGTAGATATTCATCATTACTTATCGAGTACCTGAAAGTTTTCAAGTTCTATATCCCAAAGGTTTTTTTTAATATCCTATTTTTTTTGGCATGGAATAAGACAGAAGGGTTACCTGATGGAATGTAGTCATCGTTGCCTGTGGCCATTTGCAACACCAAAGAATATATGCTAGTATATATACAACTATGAGCCGCCGTCTTTGAAAGAGAGCGATTTTTTCATCTTTTCTAAAAAGACCCATGTAACACATGTTGCACGACGACTTGTTGCAAAATATCATTAATATGCAAAATAAACAGCGTGGATGTTTACAGTGCCTTGTGGCACACCAGCATTGATGGACTTCATGTCCGAGCAGCACCCATCAACCATGTCGTTGACGGGTACTGCTTTATTTGCCACCCACGCAGAATATTGGTGTCATAATGGTAATAATCTAAATGCACAACCTCTTAGGAAGGCCGTAAGATGATAGCTTCGAGAAGGGCCCTATGCAAGACCCGGTCGAAGGCAAGGCTAACGATGTCTAATGCAAAAAATCGGTGAATGCAGTTCGGAGCTCAGAAGACAGAACCTTTGCAGGCATGCGCCCTTGCCCAAACTTGGTAGGCCTTTGGTTTAAGATTTAGTAACACCTTCACACAAACCCCCCAACCTAGAGCAGACTCACACAATAGAGTTTGGAGTGAAGCATTCCATGCCCTGCCTTATTACGTCGGGGACAGAGTCGGGGCAAGTGCTATTGGTACCCGAGACGAAACAGCAGCCTCCACGAATCCTCCATTAACTCCTAGAATCCATCCCAGTATACTATCTTGTAGTGCCAAACTAGTCATGGCATCAAGTCCTCACGGAACGCGATAACGCGATAAAGACATAGCAGAACTTACCGAGCAATATCACGAGGTACCTTGATTATTACTGGGTAGTCTGTAAAATGAGTAGTCAGCAGTACTGTTTGTAGAATAAGGCCACATTCAATTTTATTTCGTTGTAGTCGAAAATTGATTTCTTTTTGTGGATTCAAAATTACTGGTTCCATATTGTAGCGCTGTTTGAAATACATTGCGGTGGTGCAAATTATATGTTTACTAAGCTATTGAACGTTAGACCCTTATGGTATGTGATCACTTTGCGGAATAATCTGCGAAAAGTCTTAGGTTCAAATCCCGGTCAGGTAAAAAACTAAATTAAAAATATTCCGGTCGTGGTTTTAGTCACTGTTGCATTTGTGCACAATCCACAGTACAGAAACTTCTAATTAATTGCAAATTAATTACGTAATAAACTTCCTTACCACACCTTTCCAACCTGTATACACCAGCAGTGCTACTCATGAAAGCAATTCCGACCGATTGGATTTGGATTTATGTCCACACTAACGCCAATTGAGTCCAATATTGGATGAACTAAAAGAAATTTAGGTACAAAACGAAGTTACGTAAAATTATTATTTAAACGACATATTTATGACATTTGATCATACCGGTCACTTTAGCGGAATGTAACGACGCGTTAATGGCGAATCCAATTAAATAGTAATTTAAAATTTATTTCCACATTAGGAAATGACGTCACATTTCACAGATTGCATAGTGTCGACTCAATTCCAATCGATCGGAATTGCTTTCGTGAGTACCAATGCTGTGAATGTCATTATTACGTAGAAGTACGAATGGCGGTGATGTCCGAAATACAGTAGTTTCTACCATCTTTGTAATTCGACTCCGACGGCACCACCGGTACTCTTATATCTGCCTAATAACAGCAGTATCTAGCACTGATGTGTTCTAGTCTTAACGGCATGGTAAGGGGTCTTCCTTATGTCTATATGAACCCAAAGCGTTCCAACATAGTCCTGTCACCTGTGATCAACCTTAGATAGGACTCTGAACTTATTTGGGGTTGATTACAAATGTTCATGATGCGTACCATCAGGTCGACTGCATGCTCGTTTGCTATTTCTAAACAATAAAAGACTATCTGGCTCATATAATCTCCATTCATATTCGCTATAAAGACAGTAACAATCATCTTTTTCCTTCCAAACCGAGTACTAATATCGATAGATTGCGTAGTATCTACCTACCTACTAACACGACTCTCTACGAATCTAGTGTCCAAATAAAAGGCGACCCCATTATTTATTTCCCATTGTCAGTTCAATGCCGTAGAAACTGAGCCACGTTATACCGAGAATTGCAGAATGGGAGTCTAAGCAATTAACATCACTGTCCTTGAATCTCAGACGACCTTAGGGTACAACTCGAGTTATGCATAAAGAATCAAACGACGAAGATTCGTGCCTCTTTGCTCGGGTAACTACCGCAACGTTTACTTATTCATCGGAATTATGATAAAAATTTAAGAGGTATCTGTCGCTACAACTAAATTTGATACAGTAGGTACTTTGTAAATATTTATACAAATAATTGAATTGAAGTGTCTGTTTGTTTCCAATTAACGTTAGTACTAAACGCATATGAACGTGTACAGTTATACACGGTACCTATAACAAATAATAATTGTTAAACTTTGGTCTGTCTGTTCAGTGTAATCTTCGAAACGGATGGACCTATTTTTACGGGAGTTTCATTGGCAAATAGCTGATGGTATAAGACGTAACTTAGGCTATTTTTATTTTAGAAAAAAAAAATAGGTTTCCTGTTGCCGGTGTTAATGACATATTAAGGTACATTAGACCCGGCTGTCCCTTATTACAGTTTATTAAACGCAGGTGAAACTGCGGGGCACAGCTAGTATTCAATATTGATGTTTATTAAAGTTATATTAGTCTGAACTGATCCTCTTCAAAGTCTATATAAAGTTCCTATTAAAATCTCAAATGGCTATTTTTCATGTAAAATAAGATCTCAAATATTTCAATGACACCATCAGTATTACAATAAACTTCATCCTCGTGAAAAAACAGTTATTTCTGTTACTGTAAGATTTCTGTCTGCGTTAATGAGTAGATACTTAATTCCACTGCCTTAAAATGTCTTACACAGCAGTAAGTAATACGTGTGGCTACCATGCAGATATCCGTTTCGAACGTGTATATGTAATATGAATGCAACTCGCGCTCGCTGTGTATGTTTTAAATTACTTGCCGCCGAAACAACGTGATTGAATTCCTGGAAATGTAGATATATTCATAGTAAGAATCTTAACTTAACATTTAGACTTTATTTCATCAAAATCGATCCTCTTAATCAAAAGTTATTATAATTTAAAATCAGAAGTAACTTTTCTAACGTCGAATTACGTACGTACGTGAATAGTTCTACCTTAGTGGACTAGACGACGTTATTGTAAAAACATCACTGACTCACGGACAAACTTCTAAATAGGTACTACTGGCAGAACAACGATCGCCTAGCAGCTAGTAATCTAATAAAAATATAATTACCTTAAATCTAAGGTTTCCGACGGGAGCTTTCGCGTAAGGTATCCCTTTGAAGCTGTAATATTGGGATCCATCGTACAAAGTCTCAATCTTTCCCCTCAATTTGCCATCGTCTATTGAGACTATAGGGTCCTAGAAATAAAAATAAAAATCATGCACATTTTTTCCGCAACCACGAGTTTCTATATTTATTTCCTGCAGTTTCATATTAATCTAACTTAACCATATACTTATATTGTACACAGGTTATATTTTTTTGTTGAAATGTAACAAACAGTTCTACAGATTATATTTTTTTATTGACTATTGCAAGCGGAATCAATTCAAAAGTTAATAACCTAGTGAGCAGACTGTTTTAGTTTCTATAAGTCTGACCACGTGACACCTACATTTAATAAAATTATACCGATCTCACTATTAAAGGGATCGTTATACTATAACGATCCCTTTAAAAGTAATTAAATAATAGTTTGTTTCAAACCTTATCACCTGGAGACTCCTCTGTTGCTGTGGTCGGCGCTGCAGTAGTTGTCCCAGCTTCGATTTCCTGCAAGTTTTAAACATTATAGTTTATAGCATATTCGTGTTTACTTTTGGACGAAAAGACTGCATATAGTAAGACCATCTATGGGTGCCACACACACAGATACCCAGATACATTCGTATACCTACTTCAGAACAGATACAGTAGTATTAGTATTTAAAAACAGTTTCTCTAGAAATTGCCTACTGTACAGTTCGCCGTAATCTCAACGATACTAAGAATGCAAATCTGCTATCACTGACGTAATAAATTTAGATTTTTTTAAATTCTTTTAAGCCTTACATCTATAAATAAATATACTTTATTTGTAATAAAGACCTGCAGTGCTCCTCGCGAAACTAATTCCGACCGATTGGAATTGTAATTGTGTCGACGCTAGCATCAATTGAGGTCAATATTGGGAGGTTATTCGATAATTTAAAACAAAATTTACCAAACAAAGTCAGGTAAACTTGTTAAGTAAACGTTTATTATAACATTTGATTATACCGGTTACTTATATCATAACGACGCCGTTAATAGCCAATCCAAAGCAATTTAAGATTCATTTTAAAAGTTGGATATAAAGTCACATTTGACAGATTGGATAGTGTCGACCATATTCCATTTTCAATCGGTCGGAATTGGTTTCGTGACTACCAGTATTGTTCTATCTAACATCATTTCTAAATATATTGATAGTTTCAAACCTTATCATTTGAAGCCCCATCTGGTACCGTGGTGATAACTGGCGAAATCGAAGGAGTTCCAGCTTCAATTCCCTGAAAAAAAAAATACATACTTATGTCTTTTTATCAAGATATGTGTATAATAATGCCTAGATGCACCCTACAGAAGAAAATTGATAGCTGCATATAATAGTAACAAAACTATTCTACCTTAGTAGTTACTACTCTTTCCTCTAAACGACTAATTTCTTAGTACTATATAGAAGTAATAAGTTAGCTTTAAACCTTATCATTGGAAGACCCATCTGGCACATTAGTGAATATCGGTGCTATCGTAGGGGTTCCGGCTTCGATTCCCTGAAAATTATAAATGTTAATTCTTCCCTTTAATAACAAAATATATTAAGATCTTTCACGTCAAATAAGTCATAGATATATTATAAACATGCGTACTTAAATACTAATTTTAGCAGCTTATGCTATATTGATAAATCATCCACAAATAACATTACTTCGTGCGCAGAGTGCCTTAGTCTCAAGATGCCTTAAGCAGAGACGTAACATTTACCGACCTATATGTACATATGTATATGTCATTTAAAACTATTTTTCGCCGATTTTTGAGAGGTCATATCAATAAATTAACTAGAGATTTATTTTAAAAGCGAAAAAACCCGACTTTAAATATTTTTTCTTCATTCGCAAGCGCCATTTTCAAAAATTGTATAGCCTATGTCACTATCTACGACGATTCTAACGCCATAAGTTGAAATCTGTCAAGCCATTGGGGCTGTGGGATGTGCCGAAGAAATGGACATACATACGGTCGGCAAACATTACCCTCTAAACGCAGCGGGTAAAAATAGAATGGTTTTCGGAAACTGCACTATCTATAATAGTACGAATTACAAACCTTATCATTTGATGACTCGTCTTTGACAGTGGGGACGATCGGTGCTGCCGTAGAAGTTCCGGCCTGGATTTCCTGTAAATAATTAACGTTTTACATACTCATAATTACTTTTGTTATTGTATTTGTCTTGTTTCCTAATAAGTTATACTATAAGAGAATAAACATTTTTTTTACTTTTACAGATTCGTTATTACTCCTGACGACCAAGATGGAAGCCTCATATGTATAAGTTAGCCGGCATCGACATCCTTCCGAAGCCAAAAAAATTTTTCACTTTTAAACAAGAAGTGACTGTGATACCTCCTTGGTCAAATTTTACCGATTCTACCACCTATCAAAATAGTACTTAGTTAAAGCTGTTGTCTAGCGTAATTATATTCAATTGACAAACGTTGTCTACTTTTCTCGTTTGCAGACCGTACACACACATATACGTCTGGATTACTAAAAATTTAAATAAAATTATTTTGAGCTAATCATAAAATACGCACACCTAGATATCTTAAATGTAATAAAGTCTATTTACAAACTCCTAAATATTAAAACAGTAAATTACGAACCTTATCATTTGAGGACTCGTTCTCAGTAGTAACAATGCTTACTACCGCAGGAGTACCAGATTCGATTTCCTGTAAATAATAAATGCTTTATAAACTCATGTGAATTTCCAAAGGAGTTTGTTTTGTTTGTGCACTACTGAGAGGGAGACCTATTGAACAAACACTTCACACTGATTGACAACAATTGTCAACAAATTGCCTCATGTGTAGTTTGCCTTTGTCTCAATGCTACACACGTAGAGACCTTTACTACATAGTATATCTACACTTATTCAAAGCTTTTTGAGCTGACTGTTAAACAGGTCTTTAGTCACACTTTGGTCGCGAGTCACTTTGCGTAAGTATACACACATGTACATGAATGTGTGTTTGAAATCGCATTCCAAGTCAAAATAAAAGTCCTTAACTTAATTTAAATATATGTAAGGTCCACATGTTGAGTTAACATTTAGTCTTTATTATATTAAAATCCAGTTCCTCGCTCAAGTTATTACAATTTCAAGTTACGTTATTATTACAATGCTAGTGGGCCGCGGTGCGCAGCTAGTCTATGAATAAATAAGCCCTAATTACAATAAATTACTTTCGCTACTGTATTATCATAAACAATGTTAAAACCTTATAATTTGTCCCCTCTTTTACTGTAGTGACGGTTGACGCTATCGTAGGGGTAGTAGCTTCAGTTTCCTGAAAAAAAAAACATATATAAGTAGGTACTTCTTTTGACTATTTATTTTTGTACCTAGCCTAATAAAATACACTAAAACTTCTGTCATCGATATAGGTAAGTAGGTAGGTACTTGCATAAAAAAGGAATTTACAAGCTCAGAGATGCAAAATGGATACAAGTACCTATATGAAATATGTGTCCGACTAGGGATCGAACTATGTTCTCCATGCGTCAATAGTCTGGTCGTTACTGCGACCGCTGTGATACGCGCGTCATACAACAGAGGGGCATATAATAACCTCTGACACTATCACTTTCTTATACAAAATCAGCCGAAAAGATCTTATGTAAAATCATATTAGCTAATATTGCTAACCTTACTTTTTGAACACTTAGGTAAAATTATATAGGTATGAGCTTTTTGCCTATTCAAATAAACATAAACAATTCGAAATACCTACTTACTTGATTACGTTTAGATCTACACTTAAAGAAACCCTCTGTATAATACATGCTATATGATACATGGTATAACGAGTTTACATACGAATATTAAATTAATATAATAATGTTATTTATTAAGTAGGAAAATCAACAGACCGTCGTTCTCTGCACCTGTCTGGGAACATAGCCATTAGCACTATACAACCACACAAACAGAACGAATATAATACATTTCTTGGACCACATTTCCACACAACTTATCGCCCACCCAAGATCCCGTGGAATGGCAACCAGTTTATGTGAACATGTTATTTATTCCGACGTATTTTCCTGTTAAGCGCTGCTTTATTAATATGGATTTTATATTATTCCAACAAAATTTGAAGACGCATGCAACTATGAGTAAGTAAAGAATCTTCCTTATAAATTAATACCAGTTTAAGCTGTTATTATGCCAACAAAGGGAGAGAAACAAGAACCATTAATTTAATTTCAGCTCATAATTTGCAATTGAATTCCCACCTACGATTACCTACTACTTAAATTAATATGGGTATTTAACTGAGACTTTCAACTTATAACAAACCTACTCGCACTTTTTATAGAGTGGAAGTAGGAAACGAGCATGCAGCTCGTCTGATGGTAAGTGGCCACTGCCGCCTATGGACATCTGTAATCAACCCCAGATAAGATGAAAGTCCTACTAAGATTCACCAATAGTTAAACAGATGCGTTGCTATCTCTGAGGACTAAGTTGGAACGCCTCGGATAGGTACGTACCTGTCTCCCTTACCACAGAAGTGTCTTATGTACTTAGTCTGTCAAACCAAAATAGAGATAGGTACAAAGTTACTGTTTTGTTATTTGCATTCGGGTTCTTAATTTTTTCCATTGTTTATTTTAACTTGTTAATTCTTAATAACTAACCTAACCAAATAGCTTGCAAGATATTTTATACCAGGCACGCGCTACGGTTAGCTAAATATCTATCCTTCCTAGTATGGGTTTCAAAAAGGTTATCCAACGAGCATCAAATTACTAAGTATCTACATACAACTTAAGACTGCAATCACAAGAACTTTGAAGATGAAATTTGTTGGTGATTTGACGATATTTGAGTATTTTTGAAGATGATTCAAAAACTTGTTATGAAATGTACATCCAACATTAGTAGGTATATATGTAACATACGATACATACGACTTAAGTATTTAAATGATCGGGCTTTCCCAAATTTAAAACTTTGCAAACTTGTTTAGCGCGTAAAAACCTTTATCCACAACAAACGGTCTTATAACCAAAACATTTCATATAAAATTGTTATCTTTCAATCTATATCATAAGACGACCATATAATAGGTAGACAGATCTCGCAAATACTGTAGTAGGTATTCTTGTATTTACATTGAGATTAGACTTAGTACCAGGTATATACAGGTACCTGTGCAGTGCGTAGTGATTTGTATTTCACCTTATTCTAAATCCAGGGTTCGAATTCTAGCCATCCATGTATTATGGAACTTGGGTATTTTAGAAATTAACTACCATTTGCTACGATGTGAAAAAAGACATCGTGAAGAAAATTCCTCCCACAACATAATGTAAGTGTAAGTATCTATATTTGTATAGGTATATAATAAGAATGTAACTCGCACTCGCTGTCTGTGTTTAAAATCACTTGCCACCAAAACAACGAAATTTAATTCAAGAAAATGCAAATATATTCATAGTACGAATCTTAATTTAACATTTAGACTTTATTTCATCAAAATATATCTGCTCTAACAAAAGTTATTATTATATTATAATTTAAAATCAGAAGTAACTTTTCTTTCGTCGAATTACGTACGTAAGCAAAGTTACTTTTACTGTAGTGGATTAGATGGCGTTATTGTAGGTACAAACGTCACTGACTTACGGGCAAACTTCTAATACCAAATGGCAGAACGTTCGCCTGGTCAGCTAGTTCTGCATATTAAATTGATAATAGAAGTAGGATAGGCTCGGATTGACGTCCTTGAGACAGATAAAGCTTCCACGTAATCCTGTGCTCGCTTTTGTATTTATAAGCGAGAAGATGAAAATGTCATAACAAGTTATTTATACTAAAGGAAATAATGCAGTTATGTTTCTATAGCTGTGTCATATTTAATTAAGATAAGTTTTGCGGTTTTACTCGTAGGTATGTGGTATATTTTCCTATTATCTAAAGAGAGGATTGCTGACATTCCTTTCTGAAGACTACATTTGATCATTTAAACTGAAGAGGTATCTGTAGTATATTGTTCTGTATGCTTCATAACGACTAAATTGGAATATCTTACAATATTTATCAAAACAAATTTTTTCATCCTGTTATATTTTTAACATGAAAAACATATTTCTAGAAAATCGACGCAAACAATCATGATTCTCAATTTCACGACTCCGTTGCGAGTTTTCCAATTTATTATATCATAACATTAAGTAAATTGGCTTATTAGGTAAGATTACATTTTTACTGAAATCTATCAGTCACGTGACTAAGTGCCTCAGTGCTAAACTATAAAATTTATATAATGTATTATGCTTCAATCCATAGTTATAACTGTATCGTGACAATATCGATGCAAATACTCATATTGCAAAATTTTCCAGGTTAGAGCGATCTATCTGTTTGTCTGTTTGCTACGTTGAATTAGGTGGTACCTAAAAGTTACGAAATTATTTTTCTTCATTTGCACTTTTAAAAACACCACAATCAATTTCAGTTTGAGAAAATGAAGATCAAACCTATAAAGAGTAGGTACATAACTTACTACGGACGTTTATCTTCATGGAAGATTCAAAAAAAAAATTATGGCATAATACCTATATAATTATGACCAAAACCAGTTTTGCTTTTTTTACAATATGCAAATTAAGTAGGTTATTATTTTTGGACACTCTAATAATACGTCGTATCTGTTGAACCTTGCTTGTTATAATAAACTTTAATTGAAAGCTGACAAAAAAAATATGTACTTTATTTAATTAAAAAATATAGTGCTACAAATAACGACGGCTAAAACAATTACTTACATCACTATAACTACAATGTATTTCAAGGTGTTATTGTAACAGCAATGTTGTATTCTGATCAGGAAAGTTGTTTTAAAGGAATCATACTTATACGAAGCGTTCTAACGTAAATCTCAAATCTATCTGCTGTTGATTACAGATATCCATAGACGTGGCCACGTAGCAGTGGCCACTTACGGACGGACTGCATGCTCGTTTGTCACTTTTATAATTACGATGAAAAACATACACCGCATCCACGAGTTCTATGTGAGCACTTCCATGTTTAACATTTTGCGACCTTACCCGCATATTCAACGTGAAAAAACACATATAAGACGGCTCCTAATCCTCAGAAGTACCAACATCAGGATCAGCTTCAGGTATTTCAGGTAATTTGAGGTATATCCTCAATTCCTAATTATGTTACGTTCCCTCGGTCACCAAAAAATCAGGCTACTATCTTTATCATAAAACAAGTTACAGGGAGTTTAAAAGCCGCTGCATGATTTCAGCCATGCCATTTTACTTCTGCTTTTGCCTGTTGCCGTAGGTACGTGTGGAACATGCTTTATGTGTGAAGATTATTTTTTCTTAAATGTATTACAGCTATGAATTCAAGTACTTTACAGCCAATCTTCATTTATTTTCAATTCTTCATTCTTATATCCTAATGAATATCCGTATGATTACGAAGATGAAACAGTTCCAAATCGAAGATGTAATGAGAAAGTAAAAAGGGCCTTTACTAGGTCTTTTTCACGGAGTCTTGAAAGTAACACAAAAGCTCACCTATCACTATTCACTGCATTATAATTATCCCTTTCCTACACACGTGCACGTCATCGAGCGCTTTATGATAAAAATCCCACCATTTTACATATAAAAATACTACTATACATAAGTTTTGAAAAATACTATCGTGCAACGAAATGACTCTGCGTTCCCACCACGACTCTTGTAGATTTAAACGTGCTATAAACATACTATTCTAATTGAACGTACGGTTCGGAAAAAAATACAGATATATAAAATAAATTTCTTTATAATGTATAACAACAATAATAAGTAAAATGATCAGTAAAAATATTTACACGTGTACATATAAATAATTGTATATCTCTCAACAATTTCTATAATAAAACTAATTTGTCCTTAAAAAGGATAATTCCACAGAGCTGTGAATATTAATTAAAAATTATCACATACGATAATTATTAAGACTAGATTTTTTTCTTGTTTGTTGTACTTAAAGACATGTTCATTTAGTCTTCGATGCTAATACAAATGCTGCTTTGCAGCAATAACAACACCATAATACAATAGTATCTATTATATAAAAAATATGTTAAAAACATCACTTATGGTCATACAAATAAATACCAATAACCTTGCACCATCATAACCACCATCGTATTTTCAATAGAGAACAAAAACCAATAAAGTTCAATGCCCAAAGATTTGTTTCGAAAATATTTGTGAATAATTTATATTTAAAACAATACCATATCATACGTGAAAGAAATAAATGTGTTATGATTTTAAACACCTGTCATTTACTCAGATGAAATACACACGACTACAAGCAAAATTAGCCTTTAAAACTCGTTTGTACGATATGTTCAGT
This sequence comes from Telegonus apastus, assembly GCA_018250635.1. Taxonomy (NCBI): domain Eukaryota; kingdom Metazoa; phylum Arthropoda; class Insecta; order Lepidoptera; family Hesperiidae; genus Telegonus; species Telegonus apastus. Next base: position 5,152 of record DWNY01000338.1, on the reverse strand, counting down.
AGGCGGGTAACTCAAGCGCGACTCAAATAATATTCAAATAAATGAGCTGCATCTCAATTAAAAAGTTCCTACGTGTATCACATTTAACAGTAGTCAGTAGCAGTATTCACAGTCTGGCTATTTTTATAGACATTATAAAACTGTACATATATTAAGTATTGCTAGGCTACAGGCAGCTGCCCTCCGCTCCCTGCAGATTAAAGAAACATCTTACACTTTAGATTCCTTTGGCGTTACCTATAATACAAAAACCACTGCCTCGTAATATATATCAATTGCCCTTCCCTATTTCAACAGCTGGCAACATCTTTGCCGGTTTAAAAAAAATTTGTTAAGTGCCTAATGTCCACTCAAAAATAAAGGACCCATGGATAAACTACAAATTGCTTTTAACAATATGTGGGCACCCCGCCTCCCCATACAACTTGTTCCAAAACTCGGTACGTTCCTTATCAGCATACTTTTGTATGGAAAGCTGCTGCTGTATGCTTAAGTATTCTTTCCCTGCAGGTGAGTATGGACTCCATGTGAGACCCAGGCTGTTGTCCGGTGTTGGGTTACTGGAAATACAAAAAAATATTCTTTTTTTTTTTCATATATTAATGGGTTACATCCTACTAATATATATTTTTTTACCGTCTCATTCCCTTGAATTCCATTCAGTAGTTTGGTACGAACTGAATTCAAACACACAGCGAGCGCGACATTCTTATTATATACTACCTGATCGCCGCGGTTTCTCGCGCGTTCAAAAAGGTCGAAAAGCATACATTAATAATGGCGGCCGCAAGCGTGTGGAAGGCACGCTAATGCTGTTTTTTCAAAAATTAAGGCAGCCTGAATTACGCCTTAGATATTCAGGTAGCTTCCAGTGAAAGTTCTGTCAAAATCGGTGCAGCCGTTTAGAAGATTACCTCGGCCAATCAGACAGACAGAATTTTTTTATAATTGTATTTTTGTTATAGGTACCGTATATACATTCATGTGCACGTAGCAAAAAGTTGTTATTTTGACATTACAAACAGACTTTTATTTATTTGTATAAATACAGATACGCAGAGTCCTGAAAATTCAATCTAGTATTCAAAAATTATCAATACATACCTGGTTTTAGCAAAGTCAGTCCACATTTTAGTTATTTTATAAACAATTTGTCTCAATCTTTCCTGGTCTTTGTACACATTGTCATTCATCATATTGCTGAATATATAGAAGACATCATCAACATGACAGGCCCCCTCATATGACGAATAGCCAAGTAATTGCTTGAAAAAATTCAACTCCGTCACACAGTCAAATCTATACATGAAAACCGATTTGCACAACATTGAATATAAGTGCACGAATCTATGTGTGTTGTACATAAAATGCATATCAGTGAACATCGCTGAGAATTCATTTATGTCATCAGGTGTGAAATCCCTGTCTCCGATGTAGAACTTTTTTATCCTTTCACCAAAATCTTTCATCTTCTCATCGGATATGGTTAACGCTAATTCTCTTGGTACAAAATAAAACGGGTTTTTATTATAAAAATCTAGTTTCTTCAACTGTATTTTAGTTATCATTAGACCTTCAGCCGAGTTATACCCAGCAATTATTGGTACTTTATTGACTTTTCCTTCCAAGAGCAGTTTCAATGGATGTTCTTCTAAAAAGACTTCACTATTGCCGAATTTCTTCTCAACAACAGGGGCAAAATGTATCGTCAATCCCCTGTGTTTTTCATCCTTGGTCAATGTCTTAACTGTGAGTGTCACAAGTTTAGATGCGGGTACCCCTTTAAAAAACTCCGTAAGTTCCCGTGGGTCATCTGTGTTTGCTCCCAAAAATTTCCCCGCTCTGATGGCACGCTCTTTCGCGTCCTTACCTACCGCCCAATCCGATATACCGATTCCACTTTGAGCTATCACTTTGTGGAATAATCCCTTTGACATTGGTGAAAACATGTGAAGATTAACACTAGACCCGCCTGCGCTTTCACCGAAAATTGTTACATTTCCAGGATCGCCACCAAACTGGGATATATTAGTCTGTATCCAGCGAAATGCTGCGACTTGGTCCTTCATTCCAGCGTTCCCTGGGACCTCTGGAGTATCTAGACACAGGAATCCTAATACCTCCAGTCTGTAGTTTATTGTGACCAGGATGACATCATGCTGAAGTAAAAATTTTGGACCGTATATAGAGGAATCGCCCGAACCTGACATATATGCCCCGCCATGTATGTACACCATGACTGGTAACTTAGAGTCTGGTTGCAGAGATTTAGTGTAAATGTTCAGGAATAGACAATTCTCGTTGCCATCTTCAAATTTCATCGTATGCATTTCAACTTGAGGACAAATAGGACCATGTTCCAAGGCGTCATATACCCCACTCCAAGGCTTCGGTGGTAAAGGAGCCTGAAAATTTATTTTTTAAAGTAATTATTGAAAATTGACATTAATAAATGAGAAGTAAGTTGTAATATACCTTATGAATAAAGGATTTTTTTGTGATTTTGTTACGTCACTATGAATTGTTTATCATAATTAATATTTTACATCATCATCAACTCATTTTTGTTCCACTGGTGGCACGGGTCTCCTCTCAGAGTGAGAGGGCTTTTAGACCATAGTCCACTGCGCTGGCCACGTGCGAATTGGTGACTTCCCATACCTTTAAAAACTTTTAAGAACTCTCAGGTGTGCAGGTTTCCTCACGATGTTTTCCTTCACCGTTAAAGCAAGTGATAATTCATTTCTAATATGCATATAACTTCGAAAGTCAGAGGTGTGTGCCTCGGATTTGAACCTCGGACCCCCCGATTAAGTGGCCGAGTTTCAACCATTAGGCTATCACTGCGTTCAATTTTACATTTTTAAATTTTACATATTATCACCTTAAAGATAAAGGTTTAGTTACAAAAAGTATTATGAGAATATTATTTATCATAAACTAAAGTAATGATAACTGTTGATAAGTTTTATTACATTACAGTATCAGAGAAACATGCAGCCCACCTAATAGTAAGTGGCCACTCCCGCCCATGGAAATCTCTAACCAATTTCATCCTTAATATTATAAGTGTGAATGTAAGTTTGTCCGTTTGACTCTAATGCCTTCATGCCGTAACTAATCAACCCATTGGTATGAAATTTTGCACACACATTGTCAGACGTTCAAAACACTTACAGGGTTCAGAACGTAGAGTACCTTTCACCCCGAAAAAATATACTATTTCTGAAGGATCTAAAAATAACTGTTATACCTACAACATAACTACTATTGTAACTACATCATGTTGACGTAAATTATATTTGCATTTTATCTGAAGCATACAATCCTAACAATTATATTATGAATACGATTGTATATGTACACATCAGCGCGGGTAAAAAATTGTATATTATAGCAAAGGTAGTTTATCTGAACTAAAAAAATAACAAATATAATAATTGAGTAATGCATCTGTAAAGACACATATAAAACACACACTTTTAGTCGAAAGACTTATTGCAAATAACATTCCAAAAATATATATACACTTAGGCATAAAAAAATATATCCTGCGAACTAAGGTTGTTCCTTCATTATAAGTGAGCTGGTAAACGCACCCTTCCAAGGAAACACAAGGACTGCTTCACATTAGAAATAGGTGTGGCGGTGGTATCTCCCGGGTTAAACTGTACTCATGTTACCACTGGTTTGAAGGGTGTGGTGAAGGAGACATATTAGTTGAGGCATGCCAACTTAGTCCTTAAGGATAGTAATGCATCTGTGACCGAGCTCAGGTAGGGCTCTTAATCTTATCGGAGGTTGATCAGATCACTTATAATCAGTTGTAATGCACGCTAATTTGCTACTTCATTATTATGTAAAAAAGTTCCCTCTTATGTAAAAGAAATCATTTCATCTTCCTTATTTCTTCCTTACCGTCTTACACCAACATTTTTTTTGAAAACGTACCCTTCAATCTAGCAATTTACCATAGAATGTATATACCTAATAATTGACCTTACCTTAAATCTGAGAGGTCCAACAGGTGGTTGTGCGTAAGGAACACCCTTGAAACTGAAGTAAGGGGAGCCATCATGAAGTTTGTCTACTGATCCTCTCAATTTTCCCTGTTTGATTGTCACAACTGGATTTCTCTGGAACATTCATGAGAAAAATATATTAATTGCGAAGGTAAGTATTTGAATGTATAAGTTTATAATTAATTGCCTCACAAAATAACTAAAAGATTTTTGAATGGAATCCTATTCATACTACATCCTATTCAACTGTCACTAATATCAATCATTTACAATGACGTGAATATCTTAGATCTCAAAAGTAGCAATGCATTGGATATGGACTTCAGATAAACCCCTTTTCTATACAGAGTTCATTACAGATATACATGGGCAATGGAGACTACTTACTGTCAGATGGACTGAAAAACATTTGAAAATTGTCAAATATATGTCGTCCTCAACCCATTATTGGCCCGTGCCGGGCACAGGCCTCTTCCCTGAGTGAAAGAGCTTTTAGGCCATAGTCCACTGCACTGGCCAATAGCAAATTAGTAGATTTCAGACACCTTTTGGCACTTTTTTATTAAAGGACTTTCAGGTGCATGTTTCCTCGCCATTAAAGCAAGTGATAATTAATTTCTAATATGCACCTAACTAAAAATGTCAGAGATGCATGCCTGGGATTTGAATCTTGGACCACCCCATTGAAGGGTCAAACTAAACCACTAGACGAACTCTCCTCGGTATCACAAAATAGACAAATCATTACAATAAAGTTGTTTTTCTCACAGTTTGTTTCTCCCATCTCCCATATTGTTTTACTCAACACAGATATATTGTAATAGTAAAATTGTAAACTATGATTGCTACAAAATAACATAGAAATTATAGTTAAACTGATATTTTTTTTATATACAAATAGCAAATGAACATCTGGTGGTAAGAGCCACGACTGTTCATAGATATTTATAATCAACCCCAGACTTCATTAACGTAATACCAGAGATAGGGCACAGATGCTTTGCTCCAGGACTGAGTTGTAATATGTTGGATAAGTATGTCTCTTAACACACCCAATAAATCAGAACTAAAGGATATAGGTGTTTAGAATTTGACTTCGGAGTACCACAAGAATGTAATCACATTATATT
>DWNY01000337.1:0-17366 GCA_018250635.1 Telegonus apastus | reverse complement strand
TTATTTTATTCTATTTAACTCGAAGTCCCCCGTATAACCGCCATGTAGTCCATTTTTTACATTTATATATATTTTTCCAAATAACTATTCCAAAGTATGTTATTGCTACTACTACTATTTCGTGTTAATTATGTTCTTATACTATTTATTACACTTTTATCTGAAAAAACATTTAAAAAATATCTCATTATAAAAGTGGTTCAATTCTCCACTCGTTACTAGTAGTGAAGATAATTTAAACATTGTTTATTAACCATTTTGGGACCCTTACTTTTTTTGGCCATATTGTCTTTCATAATTTTCAGCAGCGTTTTCATTGGCTCGGCGTACACAAAGAGCGATTTTCGGAGCTACCGTAAAAGATTTTCGAATATCATCAATATCAACATCCTTTGTAACTTTACCTAACCTGTCGAAAACGCGCTCAAGGGATATTTTGCCGGTTCACGAGTATTCTGTTGAAATAACATAGCACAAATATTTTGGCATCAGATTTTGGTTCACTGATAAATCTGCTAGACTTTAATTAAATCTGTGTTAGTTCACGCTATTACTTTATTTGGTTAAATAATTTATCTGTAAACATAGCTGAATAAAATGTTTGCCGTCTTAATACGCTTCGAATATTATTTTGTCTACGCCTTTTAGATTTTATGAGAACGCTCTTGCGTTTGTGATGACTGACATGAACAAAATTGGGCTTAGAATATATTCCTATGAAACGTAAATTTTTACCCAAGATAATAAATATATTTTATAAAAAGAGAATATCGGTCATGAAAATCTATTTTTGTTCGGTCATGCTGATTAAGTCCGAAACGTAATCGTACCACGAAATTAAACAAGCCGAATACAAATAAAAGAGATTTCGGAATATTTCAAAACAACGGTTTCCTAGATTATCGTGTAACTAAGTATAAGATCCATATCTGCTTATTACGCGATAGAGCGGTCCCTGGAGAAAAAAAAACTGGTGTAATTAGAACGTGGAATTTGCGCACACGCGATCACCCGACTTGGTGGGTTCTCTAGTGCTATTGATTAATTATTATTAACGCTAGGGCTGGTTTATGTTCCAATTAATTATGTTGTGCGACAAGTACTATAAGTGTATGTTTGTTATTATAAACACCACTATAGACTGTTTCTTTATCACGATTAAGCCGCCTTATATACTAGCTTCAGTGATCAATTATCATTTATGTTTCAATTCAATCAATTATATCATCGGGTCCTGTTCTACAGTTAACTCGTATAATTTTTTAAGTGAACTACACAACCCTTCCCCAATTACGAAGCAGAATCTTTAGTTGTATTACAACTAAAGGTTTAAAAATCTATATGAAGATTACTTGGTATGACATATACGGTAAAATTGCCTTGGCGAAGAAATGGTCATACGTAGTGATTCGCAAATAAATTCGGTCTATTTGACCATGTGACATATCCAAGTCACTTATAAATCACACGAAATCGTTCTTGGTAATATCCGCCACGTTGACCTCCTTCCGGCAATTCCTTGATCCTCCATTCATGACGTTAGAAATCTCAGCTGCTAATTTACGGCTTGTCCCATATCTCACTGGGGATTTATGAAGCGGCTATCAGCCCTTAGGTTGGCTACGACTTGATAGGAAGATTTTACGGAAAATAAATTTTGTCTTCAAAATATTATCTTGAAATGTGTCGTTAATCAAAACTTAAGGCTTAAATACATTTGATATATAGTATATATCACATCGTGTAACGTTGCAACATTGTACATTAATGCGATGTCGTGTCGAAGAGATCTACGATGTGAGTCGTATACACGACTACGCGATGTCCCACAGCGGTACACGAGACAACGTCTGCACTACGATGCCATAATTTGAAGATTATATTTTGAAGTAGATCTGGAGATATGGACTGCTCCATACGTGTTCTGCTTTCGCTAATATTTAGATTGTGCTTGAAGAAGATACAGAAACGCTGAAAATACTGGGTCCGTTGGATTCCATTCGAGTGACATCATTAGTTATTAAGACAGTGTCGTGCTATGCATGTACAATGCAATACATGATGCGAAGTCCTGTAATTTTTTTTTTACGAATGTCATCGATTTACACGATCTACACGACATCGCTTCGCGACGAAATTGCTGCTTTTAACGATCCATCGTCGTGTCCTTTGTGTGTACTGTAGTTAGACAACCTCATCTACAACTGTTTACATTAAGCACTGAAATATAGTATTTTTATCCTAGCTTCTATTTTACTCCACCTGAGTCAGCAACTCGTGATCGTAAATTTAAAACAATGGATTTCTAGGGATTCAGTATTTCAGTATTTTATTTTTTGTGATGCTGTTGTATTACTGACTATACAGGTACTATCCAATACCAGAAATTTTATTGTAATCATTGTTAGTTTTGTCTTCATTAATTCTGAAGATTTCATTCCATTTGGCGTAACCCGTAAGGCGTTGTCCAATACTTAATGTAACGAAATTTGTAAAGTGTTCCATATCTTACAATTTATGTCGACCCTAGCTATTAGCTTAAGGGGAGGTGCTGGCGTAGTGGCGTGCTTGCGGATTGTAAATCTTCGTGCAGAGTGCACGTTGCAACGCTTGTTACGTACTGTATCTGTGTAAGTGTTGCGAGCTTTATTTAACAATTTTTATTATTCAAATTCTTGGAACCATTTGCGTGTAATAAGCGATGGCAAAACTGAAAAGATGATATAAGCACACAAAATAATATTCGTTGTAATTGAAATGATCCACAAAATGAAATGAATCATCCATTACCATTTCTAACGACTCACAAAAGTTATCAATTTCACTGTATTACTTAAGATACAGAAATACTTGTCTAAGTTAGTTTCATTTTACATTTCACTATGTTCTCCTGTGTGGAAGTAGTGTTACATTTGTTGCTACCCGTTGTAATGTACTTATATTTTAATAACGCCCACGAGGTTATTGGGTGTTTGGCGAGTTTAACGGCCGTGTTGAGATCTGAGAAATCAGTGATTACCGATATTAACTTATTCGGTATTTAAAGACCTTGAGATGTGGTTAGTTGTTAAAATGTCTAAAACAAGTAATTGGGAGATAAATGTGTTTATGAATATTGTTTACTTAAGCTGTTATGAATTGTATCTTTATAAAATAAGGTTTTTCTTAATTCGTCATTTTGTTCATTTTATACATCTATCTATTATTGTACGACTGGTGAAAACTGATCAACTGAGTGATAAGGTCCAAAGTATATCACGGTGGTGTGGTACCTACAAGTTGACAAATGTTTCACATTTAGCAAATTAGTACCCGTAAAATTAAAATTGAAATTTATTGAAGTTATTCGTGACGTTATCTCCACTTTATTGATTGAAAAGTCAGTAGTGCAATTCTATGTTACTGGTGTATTATCGTTTTTTACACTCTCATTTCATTAATATTTTATTTTTGTTCACAGGTGTGACAATGCGAGAAAAAAGGGGAGGCGCTATGAGCAAAATGCAAAAGCTCCGAAAGCGCTTGTCCCTTAGCTTCGGCAGGTTGTGTAAGTATTATTATTCTTTGACTAGAGCATAGAGAACGTACTTGCATAATTAACTACAACACTACAAAGGAAGTAACATTTATTTTACAATTACGCGCCATTTTTCCATGTTGGTGGAGCAAGCGACAAAGGTAGCAAAGGTGAAATACGGAAAGTGCATATCAAAATTTATAAGGATACTGATTGTAAACACTCCCGAAAAACTATCCAGGCAATCCCTTATTTGCGAAACAAATGATTACTATTAATAATGTTTTAAGAATTACTGTTTCCGCGACGAATTGTAATCACTCACCCGTCTTATTTACTAAGCACTATGCACTCTTTACAATAAAAATGTATGAGATTAGTATAATTAATGTATCCAAATATATAATTGTCATTTCCAGGAATAACTAAGCATTTTATTTGTATAACGGTCCTAAAATAAATCTCTCAACGTACTTATTAAACATGCACTCATTATGTATAAGATTAATACGAACAATAAATGTCCGCCCACACTATGAATAAACACTTATATCGGATGATTTCTGTTGCCATTTTTCGCCTGACTTTTTTTGGATTCTTTATTTTCTCGAAAAGTTTACATACTGATACAGCTGTAGGATTAAATTAAATAATCTTAACTTTAATGCTGTTTTTTTTTGTACGAAAATAAATTGTAGTAGATCACAACTCTTTTTACCCGAATGCGTCAGATGAAGGGTAGTGTTTTCCGGACCTGTGTATATTTGTTTGGCACGCTTTAAATTCTAAACAGCTTGATGGATTTTCAAATATGATGTGTTATTGAATTTGTCTCGACTGCCATAGTATACATACATAGTGTACATAAGCTATACATTTTTTTTAATAGTGCGACTGAAAACCAAATAGGGTAAAGTACCATTTATCTTCATAAAATCGGTATACAATGAAAGCTATTAAATTGACAAATTCATAAATATTTACCAAAATAATTTCTTGAACCTCGCATAGCTTAAAGCAAACATTTATAAGTACCATACTCCGTGAAGACATAGAAAAAATATCTAGTATGTATATGTAATCTGCACAAGGGATAAACACTAGTCTGCAATACACTCATCGTATTCCACAACAATACAATGTGAATGTAGATTTGAATTAATAATTTAACGAATCTCGTATTGTATGAATGAAATGTGCACTGTCTCGGCATTATTAAGGGAGGTTGTGAAATTTTGTCACAGACATCTCGCTGTTTACATGATTTCCATTGGGACGGAGCTCTGGCCTCCTGCCCACTGAGGATCGTGCCACGCAATCAAATGTTAATTCAAAATGTCCTCTAACGAGCAGCGATAAAACTTAATTTCATTCGGTTGCAAATGAAATGAACTCGCTTAGGACTCAATCAAGTCCACAAAATTAAAACACGGAAGTAAGTGCGGATGGAACGATGATGGGGCGTTGAACACAAATAATTCAATGGAGAATATTATATTGAGGGTTATTAGATTTTTCGTGATCATGAGAGAGGTTTAGTTGTAATCTACACATTTATTTTAATATTTGTGGATCTTATGATAATTGTGTTAATGTATTCAATAACTGTATACTTGTGTACAACGAATTAGTATTTGAACCCCTAATTTTACATGCTCTTCAAACAATTTATGTATCAAAAAGCATTTAAACAAAATAATTATGATGAATAAAGTGATTCAATGACTTACAAAGTTACAGAGTGAAGAAATAATTAAAGGAAATTTTAGAAATTATCATCGGGTTTCTAATATAGACACGTTAACGTTTTGTAGGCATTGGATTACCTACGTGGTTTATGATTTTGCTTTGTTATACTAATCACGTGTAGATATGGAATAATTTATAGTGCGACGTTGGGTAAATGAGTTGTTGCGAGGCAAAAAGCGAGATATTCGGTACGAGACAAGATATCTATGATAATCGCCACGTAGGCGGGTTCGTTAGTGCACGTAACTGAACGATCGATATACGCACGTGAATATTTTAGACAAGCTTCCAAACGCAGCATTGCCGAACATCAGTAGAAACATATATTTTTCATGCTAATGAATAATGGTAAGTTCTAAGATTTTTATAAAGAGGACCGTTCAAATCGATTGGTCGTTCCTATGAAATTGATATAGAGTTAATATCATTTTCTCGTTTTCTTAAGTTCGAATTCACAACGTGTACAATTCACGACTCATCCTTGAGATTTTTTTAAAGATTTTCTAATGGACTTTTACCTTTTCATTAAATTAATTTAAAAGTATCCATAGCTCTTCACTAAGTTCTTTGTTACTATGTTTATTTATAGAGAGAAGAATAATAAATTCCATTGGACTAAGTTTTATATATTCCATGGAAGAAAAGAGGCCAAATGGAATTACTAATGAAATTTCCTACAACTATTTATCCTTAAAAAGCTCAGGCTAGTCCAAATATAAACGAGTCATTTAATATTTCAACATATCTGAAACTAATAATCGGGACCCGCCTATTAGGATAATTGAAACCACTTACCAATACTGTTGTTAAAATTAAGCCTTAGATTATAGCAAACTTAAGGGTATTTTTTAAAAGAAATTGTGGTAGTGACAAAAATAAAACTCTAGCTCCTCTGAGTTTTAAGCCCACATTTAACAACTCTTGATCTTGGAAGAATATTAAAGTAAAGATTTCAATCCTCATGCAAAGCTAAAACACGAGTACGAACACAAACTGCATTAAGATGGTCGTCAAAAGACGCGCGACAGGTAAAGGTGCAGAAAGTTCTTTGTGCTCCTCGAGTCAGCTTAACGCCCGCTTCGTGCGAGGAACGGGAACATGGGAGTATGTCGTGCAACTTGCTCTTTAGGTTTATTACGGTTTAGTTTTCTTATCGCAAATGGATAAGGTTTTATTGGTTGCCTTTTTATAGGTGTTTGGCCCTTTTGAATGCGACGATGTGGCTTTTGGTGTGGCCCGCTCGCGTAGAAAGTGCTGGTTCGATCTTGTCACAAGAACCAATGTTATTACAATCACACGGCAATACACTCGTGATACAAATATCTAGCGTTAGTATTTCGTGTTAAGTTTATTCATTAAGTAGAGATGACGCCATAGATAAAGGACTTATAGACTTGTTTTCATTTGATAATGACGCAGTCGAGTAAAAATATTGATGCGGTCGTTGCTTTATTACAATTAACTTTCGTAACATGTAAATGTCATGTACAATGTGAGATTGTAGACGTATTTTTTTTTAGTAAGGACGTGTTTATCTTACTAAAGATAATTTTCTAATTAATTACGTGCTTGTTATTTTATGTACTAAATTCTATTTAGGACGTATCAGGGCGATAACAAGAGATAATGTAAGTAAAGATAAGGAACGTCTGAAATATTAATAATATGAAATTAAAATTAACTATTGAGAGCGCGCTTGTGGTGTTACTCCGGACTTAAAACTTCCAGTGTTTTACAGTGATGCATCTATTTACGCTTTCTAAACTATAAATTTGGAAAAATAATAGGTACCACACAAGAAATGTAAATATAAAGCCAACAATCGCATTTCTGATCTCCCATTATGAAGGCACAACGAGAGCGATTAAACGGAGTCTAAATAAACACAACATCAAAAGGAAGAGCAGTAACGGTAGTTTTAAGTACGATCCTCTAATGGGGCGTTTAGATAAAGACGTGTTTAAATCTACTAAGAGGTAAATGGCCCTTTGAGGAAAATGACTTCATCGATTGAGGCCGGAAAGGGCAAGAGAATCCTTAAGGATTACGAGGGCAGCAAAATAAACAGAACGGTGAGTAGAATCGGCCGTTTAGTCAAATGAGCCGGCTCAATATTGACTTGGGGGACAAATTGAAGATTTATGGTGCTTCTCTTTTCCTTTGGTGTTCTGTATTCAAAGGAAATGAAAGGACAATTGATTTGAACGTGCCATTGTCGATGTAATTACAATCACATTAGATTTTTGATACCCCACAAGTAAAAATAGCAAATTTTAGGTGTGTTGAGTGTTGCATCGCATTTGTTAGTATTAAATATTAGTTGGATCGCCTCAAAAACCTTTTGCCTTTTGTCGTTTTATTGATCATCACTATCTGCATAATATATAGAAGCGTGTTTTTACTAGAACTGGTACACCCGCCATAGTGGTCGAAATTTAACCATAAAAAAATTAAAACTAAAATTGTACATGAAAATAAAATTATTTATACGATTTATTCGTCTGTGCATTAGAAAATCTCCCATTATAGGGAAAATGAGGTATAATTGATTAGGCTAAATTTAAAAGTAATAACGCATTTTTGACGTAGACCTCTGACATATTTGTATTACATTGTCTGTATTGTTGTCAGAAATAAAGAAGGAAAGTTATATTTTGTTTCATTTCACATATTCGTAACAGTTAGTGTACATAAAATATTATCTCCCTCTCTCCTTCGTTTCATGGACTTCTAGGCACTTCTCACACTTTTCCAGGCCCGTAGTATTCGAAAAATGGTACAGGAAAACTTCGGTTCGCGTATTAATATATAGATTAAACCCGTGTTTAAACAGCGTGAAGTTATTCTGACGAGTTTTTACATTTGGAGTTAGACAACGGCACAATATACATTTAACCTTACAGAAGATCATGTTATTGCTCCAAGAAGGAAATACAAAATCCACTTGGCAACTTGCACGTATTATTTCGTTATATTTTTAAGATAAGAATTCCTTTCTTGCAATAAACTGACGGTTACAGGGATGCTTCTACAGTTGCAAAGAGTCTTTTGCAACTGCGCGCTCACTTCCGACTCTGACTGTCTTTTGTAAGCGTGTTTACCTTTATTTTTCCAAGTCTACTTACGCTTTCATAATACAAGAATAAGCAATGGAAACAATACTTAGATGCTTACACATACAACATTATTTCAGTTTTACTGCATCGTAAATTATTGTTTATGTGTTACGTGATGTATTTTGTAAAGCTTAAAATGCTTGGTTTGGAATGTATGTTGAATGTTGTTTCATTCCACATACATTCCAAACCATTGGTACTAACTCCACAGTAGATCGATCATTGATTAAACTTATTTGTGTAGAAATGTACATAAAATTAATTGACCAGTGGCCACTGACATTTTTATTACAGATGCAAAATTGTTTCATTGACAATAGAAAGCTGTTCTACTTGTACAGACACCATACGCAACAGACGAGTAGCGTCATCGACAAAGTAATATGATTCTATATAAAATGTATTAATCGTATTTATATACCGTAAATTGCACAGATACTACCTGTCAGAATATTGTAAAGTAGAATATGACTTTGTCTACCACGCTAAGGATCTGCCACGAACTATGTCTATAGATATAAAAGAAGCTTAATACATGACAGCAAGTCGGTGGTGTTAAAGATATTAGGCGGATTTCCCTTCATCGTCATCGTGATTGAAATATCGCTAATGTATTCATGCACAAGATATCATTGTTATTGGAATGAATACATGACCCACTGTTATGTTGCGTTTTGTGAATAAGAAAAATCAAGGCAAATTCATTTAGCATTCAATTTTACAATTCTATTAGGTATGTTGGAATAACTCGAGGCACATTAATATTCCCTTCAGGTAACTGAGAGGAGGCTGTGTTATTAAATTTTCCGAAGTGTTCGTAATTCTATTGAAGGATATTTATAACTTAAGCCCTGAAACTAAATTATGTTAGTGTGTTGTATTTCATGCAAATGTTGTGCTTCTCCTATTACATTATCGTAGTGTATGGTGATGAATAATGCTGCTAATGGACTCCGCGGGAGGGAGCTCCGTTTCGTAATAAAATATGGCATGAACGCGTTTATTTTCTAGAAAGATGTTTTACGATAAATCAAGAATTTACCTCTATTTACCCTCATGAACAGTACCTAATTATGTGCTTGCCATGTTCCCTTATAGATATTGTTTTGGCACTGACAATAAGAATCCATAACCTTCTTTTAAACATGACATCGTGATTTATTTGGAAGTACCCAATATATTAACACCAATTTTTATTCGTGACTACGAAAATAGAATCGCCCACGATAAACATAACAACATGCACCGTGTTCTAAGAATAGATAGTAATGTCAACGTAAAAATTAAAATAGCAAACTAGAATATTTTTAGAAATGTTACAGTTTTGAGCAATGCTAATTGCGACTTCTACTTGTGTTGTTTGGGCAATAGCCCTGTTACTGATGATTACGTCAGTGCATGTCTGTTGTAAGTTGGGTATTATTGTCTGTCTGTCATTTTTATTGTTCAATGTGTTTCGTGGTATGCGGCCGTTATTTCTCCTCTTTATTGACTTCGACTTGCTTCTGACTTAATTCCTATTAAGTCTCAATAATTCGTTCGTTTTAATCATGTTTTACGCTTTAACAAACACCTTAGCTTTAACTAGTAGCATGTCACGTTTAATATTTGTTATTTATTTAGATATCTTTAATGCTATTTATATCATCCAACACTTCCTGTGGGATGTTGTGTAACATATGCTATCGAATTTTGTGTGCCGTCAGTGTTGGTGACTCATCGATTAGGAATCATTGAGATCTACGCCCAATGACCCTTATCAGTCACTCACTTTATTCAGGGTTGTCATAGTGTTTTAATTTCTGTTTGTATAGATAAAATTTAATAACTTAATATTCAGAACTAACCAATGATTTACTATGCTATGAACTAGGCTATAAACTGTTTAAAGTTTAAATTATTAAGTAAATGTTTTGTTATTAGTAAATTTCTTAATCGTAGTCTAAAGCAACCGAAACACAAAATAAAATGTTAGGAAACAATCAGAAATACCGAAAAATAATTTACAAGCAATTTATTGTAATAGATGTTCGTTTTGCAGATATGTAGTAACCCTGACCTGATATTCGGTTATGGGCCACCGGGCCCCGCGATTAGGATGCAGGAAGGGAACAATTCTTCTAAAACGTTCCAAGCACCATTGAACTAGTTGAAGTGCTTATTTCGTATGTGAATACGAGAAAAGTTGCTGATTTGATGCATTCTCTTAATGTTTTACTGTGATTTTTTAAGTATCGTGATCTTATTTTGGTCATGTTATTATTATGTTATTGATCGAGAACATGTCTTTAACTACCCTACTTTGTTGTGTGTTGATACAACAAAATAATATTTATATTATGTTTTAAGAATATCGTTATATAATAAGGTGTTGTATTATGTAATAACAATAAAATATTATTTTTTCTTATTTAAACTTTATTTAAAAAATAAGATTTCCTGTATAACTACTAAACGTTCATAAATTAAGATCGCCAGACCCACGTAATGCTGCGTCTGCAAGAACATCTGCTTAACGAAGTCATAAAAGAAAAAGGGAAATCGCAAATTGGCAATTAAGAGCGTAAAACATAATGGATATGTTACCAAGAATTCACCAGACGCTGACTCTTGTATGTATTGTGTTTAATAACGTCATTACAGAATTCCAAAGATTCGTAAACGGTATGTTTCCGCACGTAACAATGGATGTTTACTACCGAGCGGAGACGATTACGTTCTGCGGATGTTTATATTGTTTACAGTTGTTACGATTGTTTACGTATCGTTCGAGTACCTGGCGCTCCGATACGTTTAATGTTTAATATGTTTATCAAAGAATAACAACGTAAACTGTTGAGTCACATGTTAAATCTGTAAGAAGCAGTCTTTAGGTGGACACTTTTTGTAGTACAAATGTTTTTAACTATAAATATGTTGTCGGCACAAATGTTGCCAATATAGGTAGTTCACACTTATTTTGTTACCTATTTTTAAGTTTTGATTTAAAAAAAAACACTTTAATTAGAATTAAAGAAAAAATACGCAAAAAATCTATAACAAAACTTAATATTTAACAGCTTATTGTACTATTATAGATCGTGAATATATTGAACCAGGAGGTTTATTAATGTCATCAAATTATTTAATAGTAGCTGGCTTTAATACTTTAATATTTATAGAATAATAGAACAAACTAGCCTCCTTAATGTTCTTGTACGGTTACTTTAACCAGCGTAAATTAATATAATTTCAAGAACCATTAATAATTCCCAATTGAATACTTAATTTTTTTAAGTACACAAAAACTTTTTACCCGTTTTAATTTACTAGTGCTAGCTATTATTAGTACTGGTGTTTATAAATATAGATAAAATCTGGCAATTACATTTTTAAATACATTTTCTCAAAGGATTCTACTGATGTGGAATACTTATGGAACTTCTTCTTATGGAACAAATAATATGCTATTGTTGAACTGATATAATGATGTATAGTTAAATCACCTAGGAGAATTGTTTGCATTTGTAGTAGTGTACAGTCAGCAGATACGTAAACATATAATATTAATATATTTTGAATAGGTATTTATTCTTACAATGAAGATAGTTATTTAATCATCCGATATTTCGTAGGCATCCTCGATGTTGCCGGATATTGGGAAAAGCAATCTCAACTCAACAAGACATCTTCTTTCTGTTGAAGCTTAATGTATTCATAAGTATCATTAGTTTTAGTGCATGCGATATTAGAAGCTTCATTTAGTTACTTTTGTCTTAGCAATTAAAATTCGTTTGTTCACTGACATTGTGCACACATGTTTAGGCAATCAATTAGTCACTTACTACGGACGGAACCGGTTTGTGTTTGTAGGCGTTACCCGTTGAGTCGTTGCCCACGTTGTCGTAATTGTTTCATCTGATGATGTGAGAAATGCGATTTGCGTCTTTGGTGTGTGTCATTCGTCGATTGAGGCTTATATAATGAGCTGTTATGAAATACCGACACGAAACAATGTTTATGATGCTGTATGAAAAGAATATTTTGTTAGAAATCACATATTTATAATTTAATCGTAGTACCTTAGTTAGGTACGTTTTTAGTTATTAATTGAATTAATAAGTCAATTGATAGACCACTGTATAGAAACCGGAAGAAATGTAAGGAAACTTGGGATTTTTTTAAATTGCTCTTAAAAGTGTGGGCAAGTCGACCAATTTGACGCATACTGCACGCAGTATTCGAAAAATGGTTCCGCAAATTTCCGCTTCTCGTATTAATATATAGGTATCTATCTATGATTCGGGTTGAATTTTGACCATTGCGGATGGTCCATTAGTAAAAAATATTTTACTAACTACCACGTTACGGACATGAACAAAGTAGCATTAGAGGCGGTCCTTCAATTATATTCTGGGTTATATGATTAATGTAAACATTTACATAAGCTGTATGTTTACATTTGTAGTAACTGAGCTTATTTAATTTTATAGTTCTCGTGACGCCAACAATCCATAAATTGTAAAACAATAACAATGAATCATGCGATGAATAACAGTTTATTTACATACAATATCGCTATACCTATCATTAAATTATCTGCAGTTCGGACCTCATTTGTTTTTCGACCTTAAGCTTTGATAATACGAGCTATGCGATAACTCCGTGAACTGTAACGGTCAGTTGGATATATTTTAAGCTAACAGATCAAATTAAAAACAAATATAAACCAGACGTAATAATGTTTTAAAATAACCAGACAATTTAAAGAGTGTATGCTTTATTTGTGCTTGTAACCAATCGGATTTACTTTTCTATAGACGTAGCCGCGGTTTCACTCGTAATTATAAAAAAAAATAAGATGACACACAGACATATACATACATATATGTTTTTGTAATCACATAGACATATATGTAAACAATGAATGTTTTATTTTGTTTTAATATATTTGTTCTAGTTATTTTACATAAATATGAAATTTAATGTATGCCTAATCTCATACTTTTCTGTCTGGGCAGTAATCGAAAAATGAACCCGTAGAGTACTTAAATTACTTTTGTTGTGTTATAATAACGTTATCTTAACTCAGTTGTATAAATACAAACAAAGGTTAGTTCATTTTATAGTAGGTGGTGTCTCCGGAGTTCCGAAGGGTTTTACCATCTTGTCCATTATTATTGTTGTACTTTATTTCATTGACATTGTTACATGTATTGTCAATAAATGCCAGTAAATACGGAAAATTATAGCCCTACTCGTATAAACGTCAAATCGTAAGTTACGTAGGTACTAGACGGGGCATTATGCGTATATTTTATCGTAATCGTAAAATGTCTGCATTTGATCGTTATTATGTAGGTATATAATATAATGTAAATTTTAATGTAAAGTTGTTGAGCTTATTAAGTGTTATATACCTACTAACACTTTATTACAGAAAAATATTTAGTACCTAAGTTTAGAAATTTACTCGGTATGGCTAAATCGTCTTTGAAAAAAAAAAACTTTAAATGGAATAGATCGTTGGCTGTCATTTCAGTCGCATTCTAAACTTCGTTGACAGGCGTATTGATAATTTCCAGTAATTTCATATATAAATGTACTGTGAATATTCTAGATTCAGAACAGTTCATGACTTGTCCAAAAGAAAAGGCTGTGTGGCCTTTGTCACGGCCGTTAAATAAACAATACTGAATCATAAGTCGCCTAGTCGTCTCACTTATATGGAGCCATAAGCGAGAAAAAATAACAAGATATGCTTTTAACGGAAGCAACCGCTAAGTAGCCTATCAGACAAGAAATCGAGTGGGGGCGACCTTCAACGCGTGACTCAGCAGATGTACATTGTACATACTGACCAGACTTGTCTTGACGCTATATAAGGAAGCTATCTTCGGCTCGTTAACTCGTTAAATAAGCAATATAATATCTGAAACATTAATAATTCCTTTTTTAAATTTCGTCTCTCGGTAGGTGTGACTCTGAATACGCTTAAGTATTCGTTTTAAAGTAGGTACGGAAAAATTTAAATGTTTACCTTAAAGTTTTAAAACGGATTTAAAGAACCTGAATTACATCCTACATTTTACATCACACCCGAGAAATGGCAACTTTTATGTTAAGTAACAACTAAATTACGTAATAATCTGGTTATTATATCTATAGGAATAATTTTAGAGAAAAAATGCATATCTGTGTATTGTGTTGCCTAGAAATCCGTTATAACATGTATTAATGTTATTACGGTAAGTAGACAGGTGATATACTACGTGTTAATCTATAACTGAAACGTACATGAACGTAGCGTGATGTTTTCTAAGTAATCGGTGTACCGGAAGCGACTGCGACCCGACACCCTCCAAAACGAGACCTTTCAAACGTCTTAATTAATCCAAAAAATACGACACGCCACGTCTAAAATTACCCGCATTATGTGAAATGTATTATAATATCTTGTTTCGTGATGAAAGTTGGTATAACGGCGCCGAATTTGGATCTTCCGGCAGCCATCACAGGGGTCCAACATCTCTATTATCCACCCAGTGATTGATAGCAGACTTCCGCGCGGGCGATGATAATAGCCGTTTGTCCTACTTGCCCTACGTGTGATGGAGTAATATATTCTCTATACGTGTACTTGTATTCATGTCTCCCTATTGGAGTAGCGAAGTTGCCGTGTCTTTCTGTTACTAATCAGCCACAGGAGATAAATTTAACACTGTAATTTTATTGTTGAAAAGTCTGTTACGTTACATGTAAACCTGTCAGCACTATCAATGCAAATGCACAATAAATTTGGAATACACAGTTGTGAGATATTTGGTTTACGTACATATATTTCGCTGATATCACATGAAAACATTTTTGATAAAAAGGTATCGTTCCACAGATTAATTTGTTTTTAGAGTTGTTGCTTGAATTGTGTGGACGCCTGCTAACTTACTGAGGAAGGTAAGAGACCTTAATTCTCAGTGGTGGCAATGCACTTGTGATCGGTTTCCGTAGGACCCATGGTTATAGATGGCCATGGGCGGTCATTTCCACTAATGACATTTAACAGGAAGCTCATAAAACAACTCATTCTACTGAGAATTATTCTACAGTACCCATATAGGTATTATAGTAAGAAAAGACTATTAGTACCAAATATATTTTACAATGGATGCATTGTAGATTAGTTTACTTTTTATGCCACCACAAAAAACATTTGATCATACGTATTTGAATGAGATAGATCGTAATAACCTATTGATCTGATTTTATAAGGAATGTGGTTATGTAACAATGGACTATTCAAAAATTTATCGGACGATAAATGATGCTATTGTTGATAGCAGACATATCTGTTGAAGGTTTCGGACATAATCGATACGAAGCGCCGGAGACAAAAGGTTTCAAAAGAACGCTTTCGTTGTCAACGTTGCTGTTTTACTGTGAGCTAGGGTTGCCAACAGCTTATTTTGATAAATAATTATGGAAAATGTTGGTTTTTTTTTTAATTTTTCATAAATAATTGCTTTCACCATAATCAAACTATTAAGATATTGAAACATGCTTCGGCGCTATGGCAGCAAAGTTAATATAATGGCATGTTCATAAACTTTTATTATAATGGATTGTGTGTTACATATCGGTGTAAAATATATAGTATTTTTAAGTACTATATACTTTTTCAAGAGCATATAATACGCAAACCCGAAATATATTACATTTATAAACATTATGTTTGGCACAGTTTTAAGAATGCATTTTCGTTTCGAAGTGAAATTTTTTTAGCCACGTCCCAGCCAATTTGATATCCACATATAAATGTCTTCAATTTATTAATTACAATTAAGTATCTATAAATTACCTTTGATCGCCGATATAACTACGATACAACCTATACCTACCTACAAAATAAACTCTTTCAACATGATTTAGAAGCGTATAAGACGACAAGAGAAATGAGACTCATGCTGACTCGTCTGTTACCTATGGAGATAATGAGGTTTGACAATGGTAATGACGTAACATCAGATAACATATAGGTACATCTAAGCTTGTTTTATATATATGATTGCTGAATGAACAGTTTTCTTTTTTTAATTGCTAAAATTATTCGCAATGTATATTTGACCCAAAAATGGTTTGATACAATGCCACTTGATAGAGTTCTGTTATTACTCCTCCGATCTCACTATTTCTATTTCTGGTATTTGTTACTCCGCTCTTTAATAGACGCCTGGTTGTAAACATTATGGTTTCAAACGAATACTCGTATAAACTATCGAAATAGAGTACATTATTATTGTTACGATCACTCGTGTATTTAAATAACAACGTGAGAATAGATCAAATCGAATAACAAGAAACATCAAATCGAATCGAAATCATCAAATCGAATAAAAAGAAATGAAAATAGTCGAAGCAAGTGAAATGTGCTACACGATTTTAATTCTCTCAAAAGAACAAACAAAAGTGCTCTCGAAACGCATCAATAGGGAATATTTGTTATGAAGAGTGTTTTCGAAATAGAGAGCAAATACAAGCTGTACAAACGACTGCTGCCGTCTCGGTTCTAAAACAACACAGTTAAAGAGGAAGACATTTTCGCTACGCCCCCAACCTATTATTTTTCATGTTTTATAATACAATATGCGGGCTCGTTGAGTCACTCGACCGCCCGGGAACGGCGTATTGTTTCCCCACATCGCGGCAAGTCTGGTACTGCCTTTTGTCGATCCCGCGCCATTGTCTAACACCTATACAAATAGTGGTGTGAGGTGCTTTTTAGTATTCCACGATTTCTTGATGCTTCAGCTGTGCTTGTTAATTTTCTGCTGCACGCTGGTGTCATAACGTGCAGCTTGCTCTTTGTTAAAAATACGATGCACTGTGACACCACACGCGCACAGTAGTGTTACATGGATGAGTATTCGGAAATATTTATCGGTCGACTGTTATCGATCACTTTTCTACGTATTCCACATTCTTTGGATATTAACTAAGACCTGATAAAA